>JALLLS010000096.1:0-121277 GCA_025094145.1 Spinellus fusiger | reverse complement strand
TTAAACCCAATTACGAGGGAGGGTGTTTGTGGTTAACGGTATCATGTAGAGGAAGAAGACAAAAGAAATTATGATGAAAAGAAATTTTCACCGTTCTGTCGACTGAATCTATGGTTCTCTGAGGTATTCAGATTTCGGTTGTCTTCTGTCTTGCTATCATCAAGTCCTGGATTTCGCATCTGGGCTGTTGGTACTAGCAGAGGAATGAAAAGCAATTTTCAAAATAGTGCCTGTTTCATTTATTTGGGACTAGGTGCAAATGTTCGATAAATGTGTATGACTGGCCTTTGGCTATGATTATATGTTAAGAATTTGGGTGAACGTGTCTCTTGAAAGCTAGCATTCACTTGCTATGCGGTCTTGGGGTCATAACATCCTTCTAGCTTTTCGATTGACAGAAACAATGTTTCTGGCTGTTTGAAAGCAGAAAAACAGTGGAACTGGCAATGTTGGAGGCGAACTGAGTGAGTGTGTTCTTGTAGATCACGATCATATTATTTGGTTGTGATTTTGAATGTGTTCATAAAGTTTTGCTTATTTGATTAGGAAGACTCATAAACTGGTTGGTTTTGTTTTTTGAAATCTTTTTTATTTGAATCTCTTACGAGAAGCAATGAAGAAAAGACTTCAAAAAACAAAACCATTCTGTCTATTGGAACTTTATTGATCCTTTTTAGACAGACCAAACTTTGTGGTTACCTGGTTGATCCTGCCAGTAGTCATATGCTTGTCTCAAAGATTAAGCCATGCATGTCTAAGTATAAACAACTCTATACTGTGAAACTGCGAATGGCTCATTAAATCAGTTATGATCTACATGACAATTCATTACTACTTGGATAACCGTGGTAATTCTAGAGCTAATACATGCAAGAAAAGCCTCGACTTTGGAAGGGGTGCACTTATTAGGTAAAAGCCAACCTGGTGTGAAAGCCAGTTTTTTGGTGATTCATAATAATTCAATGCTGATCGCATGGCCTTGTGCCGGCGACGGTTCATTCGATTTTCTGCCCTATCAGGTTAAGATTGTAAGATAGAGGCTTACAATGCCTATCACGGGTAACGGGGAATTAGGGTTCGATTCCGGAGAGGGAGCCTGAGAAACGGCTACCACATCCAAGGAAGGCAGCAGGCGCGCAAATTACCCAATCCCAATTCGGGGAGGTAGTGACAATAAATAACAATGGAGGGCCTTTTAGGTCTTGCAATTGGAATGAGTACAATTTAAATCCCTTAACAAGGATCTATTGGAGGGCAAGTCTGGTGCCAGCAGCCGCGGTAATTCCAGCTCCAAGAGCGTATATTAAGGTTGTTGCAGTTAAAACGTCCGTAGTCGAACTGTAGTTGTTGGCTAGGCGGCTTGGTCTTTATTGATCTAGTTCCGTTCTAGTCATGACTCTCACGTTTGGCACTGTCTGGGGATCTTTGATGATCCACATAATAGGCCAAACAAATTACCATGAGCAAATCAGAGTGTTTAAAGCAGGCAATAAGCCTGATGTGTTAGCATGGAATAATGAAATAAGACGTGGCTCTATATTTCGTTGGTTTTAAGAGACCATTGTAATGATGAATAGGAACGGTTGGGGGGACTTGTATTTGGTTGCTAGAGGTGAAATTCTTGGATCAACCAAAGACAAACTACTGCGAAGGCATTTCACCCAGGACGTTTCATTGATCAAGGTCGAAGGTTAAGGGATCGAAGACGATTAGACACCGTCGTAGTCTTAACAGCAAACTATGCCGACTAGAGATTGGATAGGTTCATTTTGGCTTATTCAGAATCTTAGCGAAAGCAAAGTTTTTGGGTTCTGGGGGGAGTATGGGACGCAAGGCTGAAACCTAAAGGAATTGACGGAAGGGCACCACCAGGAGTGGAGCCTGCGGCTTAATTTGACTCAACACGAGGAAACTCACCAGGTCCAGACATAAGAAGGATTGACAAAATGAAAGCTCTTTCTAGACTTTATGGGTGGTGGTGCATGGCCGTTCTTAGTTTGTGGAGTAACTTATCTGGTTCATTCCAATAACGAACGAGACCTTTGTCTACTAAGTAGACAGACCAACTAAAAAGTTGGGTTTGTGCTTTGGCACTTCTGTCTTCTTGGAGAGACTACCTGCAATACGCAGGATGAAGAAAGGCAATAACAGGTTTGTGATGCCCTTAGATGTTCTGGGCCGCATGCGCGCTACACTGACAAAGTCAGCAAGTCTATCACCTTGGCTGAGAAGCTTGGGTAAACTTTTGAAACTTTGTCGTGCTGGGGATTGAGCTTTGTAACTATTGCTCATCAACGAGGAATTCCTAGTAAGCGCAAGTCATCAACTTGCGTTGATTACGTCCCTGCCCTTTGTACACACCGCCCGTCGTTACTACCAATTGAATGGTTATAGCAAGACTGTGGGATCGTTGGGAGCTAGTTGGCAACAACGGGCTCTTGATGAGAACTAAGTCGAGCTTTGCTATTCAGAGGAAGTAGAAGTCATAACAAGGTTTCCGTAGGTGAACCTGCGGAAGGATCATTACCCCAATATTTGGTGGATGTGTTTCTTGTATTCCTGTCAAAAAGGGATACAGCCTGGGATACTTATTTACTGTAAAGAATCTTGTTGCCCGTTCAACAGATGAAACATCCTAAAGGACTAGACATTGTTTTTTCTATGGTTTATTCAATGTCAACATCTGGTTTTATCTGGGGCTTCGTAGAACTTGTTCTGAACACAGAACTGGAGACTCGAGTCTCTAAATAAACCATGGAAACTTCGATATGAAGTTTGGTAGAGTTGTCTGCTGAACTTGAGCATATCAATAAGTGGAGGAAAATGAAACTAACGTAAATTCCCCAAGTGATTCTCCAAGTAGCGACAAGTGAAAGGAGAAGAGCTAAGTTTTGGAACCTGGCTGGTTTAACCAGTCCGGATTGTAAACAAGAAAGCTGTTTTCCTGACAAGCCAGGCAAAAAAGTCCCTTAAAACAGGACATCATAGAGGGTGAGAACCCCATCTTTGGTCTGAGCAATATTGTCTTTCTGTGATACGGCTTCAAAGAGTCAGGTTGTTTGAAAATACAACCTAAGTGGGGTAGTTGAATCTTATCTAAAGCTAAATATTGGTGCGAAACCAATATCAAACACGGACCAGGGAGTCCCCTCCCCATAAATGCGGGTGTTTGGGTATCAAACCCTTATGCCATTGAAAATCATCTGGATAGGAAGCCCTTGAGGCAGCAATATCATCTGGTTTTGACGTTTTTAACCAGTGACAGAGATTGAGCATTTATGGTGGGACCCAATAGATGGTGAACTATGCCTGAATAGGGTAAAGCCAGACAAGAGAAACTGTTCTGGTGGAGACTCGTGGCGATTCTGACATGAAAATCAGTCGTTAAATTTGGGTGTAGTTTAGGTATAGGAGCGAAAGACTCATTGAACCATCTAGTAACTGGTTTCTGCCTAGGTTTCCTTTGGGATAGCAGAACTCAAAGGCAGGCATGGAGGTTTACTAATCTGTTGAAAGCTCATGGTGTGAACCTGGGTGAAACAGTCTCCAGTGCAGATATTGGTAGTAGCAAATGCTCAAATGAGAGCTTTGAAGACTGAAGTGGAAAAGAGTTCCTAGAGAATAGTATTTGGTCTAGGGTTGGTCGATCCTAAGAGATAGGGAAACTGATTAATATTCCGGTACTAGGATACTAATTCACAGTGGCAACGCAAATGAACTTGGAGACATCAGTATGAATCCCAGGAAGAGTTTGCTTTTCTCATTCAAAGACTTGTACTGACCATGAAATAAGCTTAGCTTAAGAAGTGGTGGGTCGTCTGCTAGAGCATTGTACTTTATGCAGTGTCTGGTGCATTCATACTGATCATTGAAAATCCAAGGGAAAGTGAAATATTCCTGTCTAGTCGTACTCATAACCACATCAGGTCTTCAAAGTGGAAAGCCTCTAGTTAATGGTGAGATGTGGATAAGGGAAGTTGGCAAAATATATCTGCAGCTTCAGGATAAAGATTGGCTCTAACTGTACATTACCTGTACAAAATGAATATAAATAGGGTGCAGGACTGGAAACCATATTTTGCTGATCGGTTGTTGGTGCGTAAAGGTGCCATTGACCTCAGCTTTATGATAATGCTAATACAGAGATGTGGTGAACTACATGCAGACGATATGAAACTGACGAAGCATTGTAAGTAGTATAGTGGCTTTATTGCTACGATCTACTGAGATTAAGCTCTTGTCCTTGAATTTGTTCTTCGGAACACCTTCATAGCCAATTCATTATGTGAAGAAGGATGAATAAGAAAGTTGGACATTGTAATGATGTTTGCTTTTTTATTCATTTTTTTTGTGTTGGTGGGTGTCAGCGTTGACCCAGTAAGTAAGTGCACTTTGTTATTTGTCAAGTCATTAATGAGGAACTATTGTTGTTGTTAAAGATTAAAAATATCATATTGATCTTCAAGATGATCTATAGATAATTTTTCTGATATATCAGAAATTTAACAGGAAATGTAACATTCAACAAAAAATACCAGTAAAAGAATTTCACTTATTCTCAACAGAATTTACAATCATTAGTTTTCTGATCAATTAGAGGTAAGATTTCCAATTCATTAATTTTCAATAACATAAGAGTTTAATAATCCAATCATTAGATAGGGCTTATATCTAATAATTATATTAATATTTAAAAAGACAATCATGCATCAATAAGATAATTATTAATAGATAGAGAAAGAATTATCACGATAGCCATTATACTCCCCAATCGAGGACTATTACAATGGTAATAATGCTTTCTCACTATTGTTTCTTTCTAAATAATGTTAAACTAACACAACATGTCAGATACTTTTTTAGAAACTCAAACTTGTGGGGAATATAATAAAGGAGAAAATAAAAGACAATGGAGAATATATTACAAGTTTAAGGCTAGATTAAAGCTGACTGTTATGATAAACATAGTTAAGATGAAAAAGTCCATAGTTCAAAATAATATCAGAAACATCAAAGAACATGGGTCACTATTAAGTTTGATGAGTCATGAAACCCTCCAAAATAGAGTGAATAAGAAGTTCCGGCACTTGGAAAAGGTCATTAGAAAGGGTCTATTTGCCTCATACAGTCAGTTGAAATTGGAAATGTTGAAGTTTGAGGCTGATGCATGTAGAAACATTCTTATAAGCTACTGCAATCAGTTAGAGTTCGGATTCTTTTCTCCAGCTCACAAACCAGACTTATCTGAAATACACAAGGAGAAACGGCTTTATTGGGCTAAAGAACATATCAATTGTACAAACGACCAGTGGAGAGGGGTTATCTGGTATGGTGAGTTCAGGTACACTATGAAAGAGAAAGATGGAGGTGCCCATGTCATCCAAAAAGTTTGAGAACGCTATGATCCAAATTCTATTGTTTCAACAACAAAGTTTGGTGGTGGTGGGGTCATGCTTTGGAGCTGTTTTTGGGTGGGCGGATTTGGCCCATTAGTCTTTGTTGATGGCACTGTAAACCAAGACGAATATATCAATATTTTGGCTGGTGAGTTCTATCCTTGGTTCATTCAATTTTCACCAGAAAGAAGAACAGAGGGTTTCTGTTTTAAGAAATGGGTGCTAGCTGTCATACCAGGAACTATGATTGATGCTGGAGAGAGACACATCAAACCAGGTTACTTTGAGTAATGACTCACACAACTCCCTGACTTGGACCCAGTTGAACACGTCTGGTGGACATTGGATATAGGAATTGAATAAAGAAGAGTATATATTACCAATGTATAAATTTTCAAGAATCTACTTGCGGAAGGGTAGGAGAAGGTTAGTATTGAACTTGCACAACAATTAGTTAAAAGTATGGCGGACAGATGCCATGTGGTCATTAATACCAAAGGAAACCATAAAAAGTATTAACTGTATTATTATTTTTCTATTTTTGATAAATAAATGTTTTACTTTTGTGTGCTTAAGTTTGAAGCTTCTAGATCAATTGTGAAGCATTTCATCTAATGTTGAACATATCCTAAATATTTTGTCCTGAAATTTATTTTCAAAAGTATTAAATTCAATTGTGTGTGACTGTATAAGTCATTAAAATCTAAAATATAGATACAGCTCAATGAAAAGTATATATAAGATAAGTGAATAGACAGATATAAAAGTACTATATAATTATTGTGTTAAGATTTATTTAATAAATCAAAAATACAAAAATATAGGCTTATGTGGATGCCTAATGAAATGAATTGGTTATACTTGTAAAAAATGTTTTTTTTTATCTGAAACCCATCCAAGTTTTTCTCAACCATAGCTCAACATTTAATCTTAAAGCGTATAGCAAACTTATCTATTGGAATAATTATGACGTATTTAGTGTGTACCCTGAAGACTATACATTTATAGATTTTTTTGTTGGAGGCCGAAACCTTACATTTTATTTGTTTGCATATCACGATAAGCGATGCACACAATCATAGAGTTCATCTAAAATAACCACAAATACATCACTCAAGATAAAGTCACACTACAGAAAAATACCATTTGCTTCATAAATCCGTATGGCTTTATAAAGCCGCCATTGGTACTATAGTGGCTTTTTTAGTATTTTCTACTTATTAGTAGTCATTGACAAGTTTAAAATTCAAGGAACCAATGATGGCAAACGTCAAAGGTTTTTCGTGGTATAGCTTACTGCATTAAAACAGACTGCATGTAATGTCACACTAGAATGGACTGTTTGAAAAAGAATTTTTTTACCCGTCATTATTGTCCAACGCCGATTGTCTTGAAAATATATTTGGCTGGTGCTCTAAAAGCATCTTTATGAATATAATTTAGTCCTATGTTTGATAGGAAATGGTATATCTACAGCAAAAACAATAATTAGTGTAATAAAAATTGCAACCACAGTGGGGGTCAAAAAACAATAGACATTTCAAATTCAGACCATAATTTTACCCTTGAAAAGTTATTTTTTATTAGATATTCTTTATTTATCGCCTTTTCACTCTAATATATACCACATCTAACATCACTGAATAACCCATGAGACCTCCTGGAAACATAAATATATATATTGAAGAATTTAATCGTTGTCTCATTGCTCACGAGACCACTGTAGATGGGACCAGCCAGTCTGCCATTTCTGCTAGGTTTGGAGTTTGTTAACAGTCTGTTTCCCGTATCGTAAAGAGATATAAGGAAAATGGTTGCTTCAAGGCCAATAAGAGCACTAGGCGCAAGCCCATTCTTAATGATAGAGACGAGAGAGAGAGGTCAGTCGCGAAGTGGCAAAGGATTCATTCCAGACAATGGATCAGCTTTGCAAGCAGATGACCACCCAAGTGTCCATGAACACTTAGAAAATTAATGAAGAAGCTTGGCCTGTTTTCTTGCAGGGTGGTCAAGAAACCTTCTCTCACTACTAAGCACAAGAAGTTGAGACTTGCTTGGGCCAAGGCCCACCTCCACTGGACTGAGGAAGACTGGAAGACAGTCATCTGGTCCAATGAGTCAAAGTACCAACTCATGAGGACCAACAACCACAACAGAGTGGTGCGCAAAAAGGAGGAAGGGCTTTTCCCAAAGAACATCAAGCCCACCATGAAGTTTGGTGGTGGTAGTGTAATGGTGTGGGGATCCTTCTCTGGTGAAGGTGTTGGAAGGTTGGTGCCTGTGAAGGGCAGTATAGACAGTAGAAGATACATTGAGATCTTAAAGAATAACTACTGCCCTGAGCTGGCTCGACTCAAGGCACTGAATCCAGTGGTATGTTGTGTTCTTCAAAAGGACAATGCCAGCTGCCACAAGAGTAAAGAGTCCAAGTTGTGGAAGGCAAATGAGAGCATTGTCACTATGGAGGGGTGTTCCTCTCAGAGCTCTGACCTGGACCCAATAGAGCATTTGTGGGAAGAGCTAGACAGAGCAATAAGAAAGAGAATGACCCCAAGAAGTACTCTCCAATATTTGGATGTGTTCTTGTTAGAAGAATGGGAGAATATTCCCAAAGATACTACAGTCACCCTCATTGCTAGTATGGGGCGGAGATGCAAGGCTGTCATTGAGGCCAAGGGTAGAAATGCCAAACATTAAGAGTTTCCACCCAATAAACTTGTATTTATTATCCTGTTGACCTTTTTTATACCTCATCCAATTTAAAAGTCTCTACTGTGTGTGTTTAATGTATGTTTTTATGACAAAGAATAAGTAGTTTCTATTACAGAAGTATACTGGAAAACGAAAATTCATCCTTTTTATTTTGACCCCTACTGTATATCTGTTGAGTCTGTACTAATATGGGTCGAGAAGTTCAAGTCAATGCTTTAACTTTAATCATCAAAGAGCAAAGAAATAACTATAGCAGAGAAATAAGTCTATATTTGCTCTATGGTTTCTTCAATACTAATTCTTGAGAAATAATAGAAAGGCAATACCGACAACACAAATAGCTAAAATAAGCAATAAATAATTTAAAAATATTTCTTTTAATATAGAAAACTCATTTCAGTCAATCATATCACCTTTATTCAATCTCAAGCAGACTACTTGCATATAAGTTTTTAACCTAAAATTATACAATTAGAACTTTTTGTGGACGTATACACTATTTTCAGGAAGTGTTCGCACAGCCTCAGAAAAAAATTACACACTTTTTTTTTTACTTTTTGCACACTTTTCGAGATATTATTTCCTCAAAAATGAGCTTACAAATTTACTATGAAGATGGACAAGGAAATACTATTGACACATTGGGCAATGAAACTATATTGATAGATGTAGTTAAAGAATGTTTTCCTCTTCAAAATATCATAGACTACAGTACTTAATTGGAATTAAAACCACCTTAGAAACTTCATTCAGAACCCAAGGCCACAAAAAAAACTTCATAACAGAAAAGTGTGCTTTATCATTTAAGAAAGCATACTTTCATTAATAAAAATTAATAGATTTATTGTAAGTCGCGGCTACAGATGTTTATACCTTCCACCATGATCTCCTGAGATAAATCCCATCGAGCAATTTTGGTCTATTGTGAAGAGTAAGCATAAAAGATAAAGGCTCTTAGAAAGTGAGACGTTAAACATTAGGATCACTGAGGCATAAAGCGATGTTCTTATCAGTGATCTCAAGGGATTTTGTAGTCACTCTCTTACGAAATTTGAAATATGTTCAAGTACAAATACCCTTTAATAAATTTCGCATATTTTTTACAAAAAGAATTTATGGAATTGTGCAAAAAGTAAAATATAAACTGTGCGAAAAATGAAAAAAGTATGTAATTTTTTTCTTTCTTTCTGAGGCTGTGCGAACACTTTCTGAAAATAGTGTAGTAACTTTCTCTTTTTAGATATTCTGAGCTACAACTAATGAGTATCCATTTTTGGATAATAGTCTATGAGAGAAAACGGCGCCCATCCAGAGCACTCTTTTAGATATCACAAAAGAAATGTAGAGGCTCCAAAGATACTACTAGAACTAGGAGAAGTCCAATTCTATTGATTTATATTTATTGTTGGCATCTTGGTTGAATGACTGATAGAAACTCAGGGTACAAGTAAACTATCTAAAAAGCAATATAGTTTTTTTATTTATTTATTGGATTTTGGATTTTGTTATGCAAAAAGATTTGTGATTTAATCTCAATTACTTAATCGTCCAAGTTTAAATTGAAAACTTATACCCTTAAGTCTTCTGATGAACATCTCTATTGATGTCACAAGATGCTATATTAGTGAATAGAGTGATCTACCAAATATGGGTTTTTCTTTTTTCTTTCTATTTTTAATACACTCTCTTAACAGGTATAGTCATATCGTAATGAAATTTATCATGTGATGCATGGATATCAGTACAATGCTCTATTCTATCAGAAACTAACCCAACAGAAATATTGTCTGTACCCATCGGAAGTGAAAATTGACTGTCATTGACTGCACTTTGTCTGAGATATTTTTGTCTTTGTTATTTTCTATGGTTTTGTAGGCTCGATTGGCATTGTATTAAGGATAATTATACACGAGGTAAATAAGCAATATTTATATTAAATAAGCCCTCATTGATGTATAGAAAGAAAAATTATAATAGATGAGTGGAATTTTCAGTAGAGTTTCAAGGTAAAGATAATATTTGATGAACCTGTTGCTTGTTTTTTTTTATGGATCATATATACATTTTAATCTTATATATTAAAAACAAGTAGCTAGCAGTTAGCCACTTGTAAAAGAAAAAGAAAAGAAAAACGGCTGCAAAATCAATGGTCTGGGATAAAGCATTTATGATAGGCCGAAGCGTATTTGAATGCACTAAGTAGATCTTTTAGAGATGTGTGATATCGCCTCGGCTATTGTATAGATAGTCGACGTTTTCGTCATGCATTCACAGTGTTGGAGGTGCATGAGATAAAAGTAGATGTAGCTAACAACACAAGGAAAACACTGTATAAAAATTATACAGTCTGAACATTCAATAAAACAATCAGCCTTTTTGTTTACGTTAAGTATCGTTGGGACTGTTGAGAGAAGCAAGAATTGCTTAAAGAATAGTTGCCTAGTTACCAGTTGTGTTCAAATCGTGTGTTGTGTTCCTGTTCATGTACCCTCTTTGATTCCCTTAAACCAGACTCTGTGTCAAAACTCTGTTGCGTTGTCCCTGCTAGAGACCAAACTACTACCCATTCATCTCTCTAGTGGTCCTGTTGATAACTCAAGTGCCCCTTTATTACAGATAGTATAAAAGTTCAATAGCCTATATTAGAATGTGTGCTTTTTTGTAGTTATTTCCGCCAAGCTATTATATATTTTTATATATTAAATAATAATTAGAATAAAATAGAATAGAAGTATAAAAGAAGTTGAATAAAAAAGCAGAGTCAATCGTACATTAACTAACCAAATGCATTTAGATCAAAAAAGCTATGAACGATACTATAATATCAACAAAATAAATAATAGCTGACACTTCAATATTGCTTATAAAAAACTATTTATTTCTTCTTTTTTTTTTCACTATATTTCTATCTATTTTCTCTGAACTAAAAACGATACAGTCAACAAGATACAAACAAGTTAAGGAAGATACAACATGCTTATAGAACCAAACTAGGGTTCCTAAATATATTTGATTTTTACAATAGTCTGATGAGGAGCCTGTAGAAAACTCTTCAAGTGCTAATTCTACTAGAATAATGGCAATCAAGACATATTTATATAACACAGGTTAGAGATTGGAATATTTAACTGTTTTGCAAGATCTGGTCCACAACATCAATACCATTGTCTCTCACATGTATGTATTTTTCAAGTATATCTTGATCTATCTACTCAAGAGTGAAGATGGATCTGCTTTGAATGACTTTATAACCAAGGGTTTCTTCCGTGAGGTGTTCTTGTCATCTGTTAATAATCAAATCAAAGAGGGTGGTGCTTCTGGTAAAATAAAAGCTATCTAAGTAAAAAGTTTGATCTTTGGGGTCACGTCAATTTAAAATCAAAAGTGTTCAAACCAAAACTGTACAAAAGACAAGACATTGAAGCTTTGGAATCGTGATCTTTCTACTGTATTGAGCTTGAGACAGGGTCTGTTGTCTCTAAAGGAAAATAGCACATATTCAGAGTGCTTTTGTAGATATAATAAAAGAAAACATGACACAAATGATACACTTGGAACCAAGAAAAGGTCCAAGCCTTCTGGTTCATCCTCATTTTTCTTCTCCCCAGTCATCGTTGGAGCCTCGGTTGACTCACTGACGGAAACCTCATGCTACAAGTAAACTATCTAAAAAAGATGTCTTATTGTGTTTTGTCATGCAAAAGATATTATAATATCTATTAAAGAGAACGTTAAGAATGATAAGTACAATCCTTAGATGAACAGAATGTATTAGAGAGAGTGTTCCACTATTCTAAAACCCAATAGATAGGAAATGTGTTAAGTGAGCGAAAACTATACTTTGCAAACAATTCATACCATAGATTTGGGTCTACTAAAATATTATTCAAAAGGACTAAGGACAAGAGTCGTATCTTTTCAATATCTATGCTACAATAATCTTAAATACTTATACTTTTCTAAATTATGTTAATTTAATTTACAATAGAAGTATCTCTTGAAATGTATGTGTTTAATTCTTTAGCATTTTCAACGATATCTTCGTTCAAGATATATCATAAAAAGTGTGTCTACACGGCTATATGTCTTAATGAGAGACATAGCTGGAGAGACAATAGGCACAAGGCACTTACAAAAGAAAAGAAAAAGAACAATACTGTATATGTTCTTATCTCGCGTTACCTATTTATACACTTCACAACATGATGAAATAGATGAAGATCTATGAATTATATAATGGTATAATTTTATAGGCTCTTCAATGTAAGTTTTAGATGATGTCTTATTTCAAAAGAGTGTAGATGTTTGAAGATAATTTGTCATGTACCAGACAACACCAGATATCTCTTGCTCGATGTGATATTAGTGCCCTCCAAAGAATTTCTCTCTTGATAAGAAACAAAGAGACAAAGGAATTGATTATATGTAGTGAGTGGCTTAGCATGTAGACTATTTGTGAGGAAGGAATACATTGCTTTGTCATGAGAATCCTCTGCCTGGATTTTTAAGCAATGACGATAATTTGGGACAGATTTGTCTAACATATCCCTCAATAATTCTGATAACTCACTCTTTAGGTGTTTGAATATAGATTTCTATAAATTCTTTTAGAGAAGCTCAATTGATCCCATTTCTTGTGTTTAACTCATCGGACGTTGGGACATTGGTTATTCTAAATTGCTGTGAAGTATGAATTAGCTTAATCGTAGCTTAAAGTGTCTTCTTAAACCAAAGGATACACAAGCAAGTAGTCATTGGTTTTTATTGTTCTCATATGACGTTGATAGCCTGCATAAGCCATATGTAGGACAAAACTAGTAGAATGAGAAATGCCTCAGATCTTATTAAGATAAAGATGAAGTTGCTTCTATTGATGTGTTTTGAGATACAGTATTATTCATTTGTATGTTATTTAAGTAAATCTCTTTTTCTTAATATAGACTAAATCCAGTCATTGTCCAGTCATTGTCTTTTATGTATGCATGTATTCACTACTCATTCTTATTTTTATTTAATAAACATGCCTTTAATAAAGAGATACTACTGGGTTGTCTGTTATAATACAAGTTTGAATGATACACCACAGATTAGATAGTTGAATCTCCAATTATACATCTACTCATGAGCATTGCTTAAGATAGGTTTGATGTTACATTTTATTTTATTTTATAATAAATGGTATTAGATACAAACAATGAAAACCATCTTGGACCATACAAAGAAGAATATTCAATATATCCTAGTCCTACTCTTGTACGCTCAACGGCATAACAGCAACAATCACACCATCAATTCCAATCTGCAGTGAACTACACAAAGTCAAACCTTTTTTCTTTTTTATTTGTTAGATTGTAGCTTGGGTGAGTATCATCTCATTTAGTTGTTTACCACAGATATCGATGTGATACTTTCTTTTTCTTCAATCATACTCTTCTTTCAGTCAAATGAATTGTATTCTATAGGAAGCTGTAGTTTGGCTATAGAAAAACAATAGAAGAGACAGATATAAAAAGTAGTGTTGACTTTTATTGCACCCATTAAATGCCTTTTCCTCCTAGAGAAGAGTATAGACTGCTGATTATATTTCTGGATTTTTGATCTCTACTGTCCACACAATAGGTGCATCTGTATGTACAGTGACAGTAGGTCTGACAATGGCATTGGAAGAACTGACCATACCACCAAACACACTCAGTCTATTCTCTAATAGGATGAGTTGCTTGTAAAGCAGCACTTTGTACCTACCTAAATTCCATTGTAGACCCTCAGTAGTAATAGTAGCAGGAGCACCCACAGGTATCAGTCCACAGGTTGGCCCTGCTCACTGTGAATAAGAGTATCTATCAGTTACACTTACCTTCCAAATCAGAGCATTGAATTGTGTGTGTGCCCTGGTCTAATAAAATAGTGATATTCTCATCACTCACCAATACAGTCTGACACTGCAGCTTGTTTTTGATATAGTAAAGCATATTGATTGTAGCCATGGTTTGGTCAAATCGACCTCCAAGACCAGACAGTACCACAAGGTCCAGGCTTCTTTGACTTTTCTCTACAAGGAACACACATTTCATGAAATCGGTGGAGTCTTGGTCTCTCACTCTGGTGACTTTAACACCCTAAGCAGTGTGTTATAAAACAATATAAATAACAAATAATAAATAATAAATAATAAATAATAAATAATAAATAATAAAAAGAACAGAGTGGGGAATGAGTGCCCTTACCACGGATAAATAATACTCCTTGACTTCTGATCGAAGAGAATCTAAATCACCAATGATTTCATCTGGCAGATGCCTTTTATTGATTGATGGATGGATGGATGGATTGATGATAGTATGTTTAGAAGGGAATGCTTTCTATCTATGGAGTTATCATAGAACAATGACTGTTTTCTTACTGTTTTCTCTGTTCTGGGGTTTTCAACACATCATAGAGTCTATTGGCACCACCATCTGCACACAGTCTCATAGAGGCTATCTCTCTCATTAATTTACAATACTTATAGTCCACTGTCTATTTACCATTCTTCCATAAACAATACAACACATTTATATGCAGAATAGGCTGGTTCAGAAGAATAAGACAAAAGTCCTTTTGCTTGTTTCTAAAGATAGCACCTGGACACCACTCTGTCATAGTGTCAGGCAAACAAAGAAATGTGGATAATAATAATAAAAAGGAGGGGGTGAGGGAAGTCAGACAGCCCTATCATTCAGTGCCTTTTTCTCCCCCTTATATAAAAGCAGTCAAGGAAAATGCCGTGGAGAGCCATACGCACAATTCAGTCAACAGTTTTCAGTAACGTGACTCCAAAGAAGGAGGAGAATGAGTTGAGTCAGGAAGAGAAGGGAGATTTGCCCTAATTCTCCCGGTGGCTGTGGTGTGAGAGGCTATTTATTGTGTTTTGTAGGATCCATTCTTGAGTGTAGTGAATGGATTTTAGTGAATAGATTCTAGTTCCATGCACGTATTTCTACTGCCATTATACTAGTTATAACAATGATAAAAGCGTTTCATATAGGTAGCCAAAGAAAGTATAACAATAAAACAGCAGAAAGACATACTGTGGACTAGACAAAAGAGCAGTGGATGCAGTATTTATAACTGTTTTTGTTTTTTTGTTTTTTTGTTTATACTATTTATTTATTTGTTTATACTATCTATTTATTTGTTTATTTATACTATTCAAGCACCCAGAACTAGCAAGTAACAGTAAATATCAGTGAATACCAGTGTATATTTAAAGTAGAAAGTGTTGACAGTATTGACAGAAAAGAAAGAAGAAAAAGAAAGGAATCTTATCCAACATGCACCCCAATAGACATTATATAGGCGATGATTCCTTTGTCTCCTCACTATGACTTTTACCTACAAGTTTCCCTAGTCCAGCCTACCATAACAGCATCAGTACTAAACCTCCCCATCCCTCCTTTCCCTCTCCATTACTTTTTCCCTGTTCCTCTTACCATTAACTTATCAGGCCATAATGTACTACGAGAAACAGACGGCTTTAGAGGTGTGGGAGGGTATTTCTCTGGCAATGGATGCACAGGAGAAGAAGACGCCCATGGTTTACTCCAGATAGAATCTGTGGAGTCCACTACAGACACAGCACTCGAGCGTTCTGACCTTGCACGGTGTGCTTTTAAAGAAGCATTTGTGTGGGCTTCAGTACAGGCAGCACAAGGTCCTGTTTTGTTGGGGGTTTCATGATAGGAGGATGTTTGTTTTGTCCGCCTCCACCACCAAGAGCGACGTCGGACAGGTTGTGGTTGTGGTTGTGGTTGAGGTTGAGGAGTAAGAGACATCTACAGAGAGAAACAAATAATAATAATAATATTAATATTAATAATAAAACAAACAAACAAACAATGGAAAACGAATGCTTATTTTTCTGTATATTTTGAGAGAGTTCATGTGATGAATTCTAGTGCATCACAGCCAACCACTGGTCCCAACAGCGACAGCCAACTCTGAAGATAGACTAGAGTGGGTGACTGGGAAATACCCACTGTCTCTAATAGATTGGCTGTATCGCAGGGATGGAGGTAGTAGGCGGGAATGTTTAAAAAGGGATGATCTGCCTGTGTAAGAGATCCTTGGCTGCTTGTGCTGGCTATCTTTAGGCTGTGGTGGTAGTGCTCTGGGATGATGGCCTCGTACATTTCTTCCAGACTCAAGGGAGTACCCTCTGGAAACACAGTAATAAAAGAGCGTGAGCAGATGTGGAAAAGTGCAATGTGACTTGCCTTGGTGGTAGGCCATAACATACAGCACGGGTAATTTGTAAATAGGAGAGTATATGATATGGTGTCTTATGGTCATGAGGGTGTGGGTGGGAGTATGCAGTGAGCATGCCACATCCAGTTCTTCCTGTGGTGTTATTTGTAGGGTGTCTATGTCTTCTGTATGTGTCATGCCAAGAGACGTCTTATTGCACTCTACTTGCTGCAGTCTGTGGGTATCTCTTGTCAAATAGACCTACATGCATGTGTAAGTGCAGTCAAGTGCAAGGCAACCTGCCTGTGGATGAGACACAACTGTCCATCTCTCTTGTTGTAATTCTCCAAGAGCAAGGGCAGCTTCATTAAATGCAGAGCGTGAAATCATACAGTGGATGTATAAGAGGATTGCTATTGGGTTGCTATTGGGTTATTACTGAATTACCACTGAATTACTATAAATAAGGGCCGCCCCCCCTATCCCCTTGCAGTACAGCAGTAACAGCCTCATGGGCTCTTTCATCAAAAAGTCATACGCAGCTTATTGGGTGGCTCATACAGCCAAGAAGAGAGCCACCTTGTGTGTACTTCTGTCCTTTTCTGCTCTTGTAACTGTAGATGGAGAAAAAGGCGGCTTGAGATACGCTTGGCTGTTCTCTCTGGGTCAAAGAGAATAGCTCACTGTAGGCTTGTTTGTTGGTTAAGAACAAAGATATCGGCACTGAGTGTGTGCATAGACATGAGAGTAGAATAAACATTGGACTCCACCAAGACACCAATAGAGTAAAGAGTACAAAGCATAGAAACAAGACAAAAGAGTGCATAAAGAATACAAAGGCCACAGTGGACGCGATAAATACGAGGTATAGAAACAAAGGAGATTGTACTCCCTTGGTAGCCTTCCTTGTGTATTCTTTCCTATGCCACCCATAGCTATTCAATAAGTAGAACACTTCGAGAGGGTGGATATGTTTATTAAGGAGTTTCACTTTTATCACGCTGAGCAATGGTACGCAGTCTCTTCCTCTGCACAAGTTCCACTAGTGTATTGCCGTTGTGGGCACGAGGATTCTCTTTTTCATTCACAAAATAGGCGAGTGTTCCGACTGTGAACGAGAATACAAGGTCACCCGTTCTATTAGTATGAGACATATCCCAACAGTGCTTGTTAGCGGGTGGCTGTAACAGCAACAAGAGAATAAGAAAGCACTGTCCACCTTGAAATGAGATATTGGTACTTGACGGGTCCTGCAGACATAGTGAACAGGAAGAAAGATGGAATCAACACTCTACTATGTGACTAGCATTGTGGCGGTGTTTTATTATCACTCGCTATTGAGAAAGAGACAGGATGCTTTTCAATAGAAGCAAATGACAAATGTCCTCTGTTCATGCTGATAAAAAATAAAGGCTACTCTTTCTTTCTTTCTCTCTCTCTGTGTGTGTGTGTGTTTCTACTGCTGTGAATTGAGTAGCGTGTTCACTGGGAGGAGAATATGGTATTTCACTGAAGAATTAGGCCACCACTACATTCTACAGCATAAAGAATGCATATAGAAAGAAGAAAAGAAAAAAAAGCCGTGTCAGTACAAATACAGCAAACTCAAATAATAAAATAAAATAAAATAAAAAGGATAGAAAAGTGAAAGGTAGAAATAAAGTAGAAATAAAAGGTGACTGCTACCATTTCCAAAAGACGAAATTTTTTTTTACCTCGAATACAACCTCATTCCTACCTCATTACACCTCATGGCAGACCAGGAGATCTTGAAACCAACCTCGGGTGTTTATTCTTGTATGGCCTGTCAAGTGGCCTTTGAAACCACACAAGGACAGCGCACACATTATCAGTCAGAATGGCACCGATACAACTTGAAGAGAAAAGTAGCAGAACTCCCTCCTGTAGCCAGCGACGTCTTCAAAACAAAGTTCCAAGGTAAGAAAACACCCTTCTTCTTTTATAGTGTAAAAGAGAGAGATACAGTCTCACTGACACTACATTAATAGCACAAAAGACAGCACAGGAAAAGAAAGAAAACACCGTTGAATTCAAGGGCTATTGCGATACCTGCAGGTACAAATGTCATTGATGTGCAGCATGCATTAACAAGCAATGTGTGTATAGAAAACCCTTTGGTACTCAGAACTCATTCAATAACCACATCCAGTCAAAAAAGCATAAGGATCTGGCGGCTAAATTATTGCTACAACCTAGAAAGCAGAAGGAGTCTGTGGCTACAGAAGTCACTGAAGAAGCATCTGTGGATAATACTCAACAGACACAAGGTGAAGCAACAACACCTGCTTCTACTAGTGATGTTCCTACAGAGGTAGAACCCAGACAGTCGACTGCCCAACATATCAGCATGACAGTGACAGAAGAAACAACCGAAGAAGAAATGCTCGCAAAGATTGACGAAAAGATCAAGGCTGCTCCTCGTTTGGAAGAAACAGACTGTCTTTTCTGTACCCACAAGGCAGAATCCTTTGAAGAAAACCTGACACATATGACACATGCCCACAGTTTCTTTATACCTGACATTGATTACTTGGTGGATTTGAAGGGCCTTATTCAATACTTGGGTGAGAAGATTAGTGTTGGTAATGTGTGCATCTTCTGTAATGGAAAGGGTCGCAGTTACCGTTCATTAGAGGCAGTAAGAGGACACATGGTAAGGACATTGGAGAAGAAAAAAAAGAAAAAGAAGAATAAGAAAAAGTAGCTTGTACCTAATCATCCCACAATTGTAGAGTGACAAGGCTCATTGGAAGATTGCCTATGAGTCTGACGATGATGCTGCAGATATTGTCGAGTTCTATGACTTTTCTTCTTCTTATCCTCAACCAGAAGAGGGAGAAGAAGTGGATATCGATGCTGAACTTGGTACACTCACCAACAATCTACGGTTGGCAGATGATGAAATGTCTCTGGTTCTGCCCAGTGGTGCTATTGTTGGCCACAGAAGCTTAAAGAGATACTATGATCAGAAATTGAAGCCTGAGGAGGTAAGAAAGAAAAAAGACAGTGTAGTGTTGTCTTATGCCTGGGAGGTTTTTCTTTCTTTTTACGGGTTTATAAAGAAGAATATCTATGGCTATAACATCGTACATTGTATCATGCTATATGTATTTTGAGAGTAAGACGATTCACTCTTTGATTCTTCTATTAGACACGCGATTCTGTCCTTATCAATCAGTTGATTGGACAATACATCGGCAATGACAAATTCGAATCCCTGCGTTCATCATCAAGAGCAGGACAAATGCTTATCACAGATGGTAGAAACAATGCATCCCGACCTACAGAGGCCTTCAAGGATCGCCGTGTTCATTATCAATACGAAACAAGAGTTGGTATACAAGCCAACAAACTACAAAAATACTTCAAAGTACAAATTATTTAGATTTCTGGTCACCATTGCTTTATTTCGCCTGCATTTATTTATCACTCACATCTATTAAAGTTACTCAATTATTTTTTTTAATTAATATTAAGTGTCTTTATAAAAGCATAAGAGCGGACTGTCATTAAGATTATAAGGGTAGTTTGTTAAGTAAGTGAGTGAGATGATCATTATTCGTTGACTCCACAACCACCAAAGAAGTGTCCTTTATCTTTTGGGATAAAACATATCTCTTGTAATGACATGTACCTATATATTGCACTTTATAAGTAATATTAGCGTATCACAATATTCTATTTATCCATTAAGATGCTGGTTTGTTCTATAGACTATTTATGTTCTAAATGTATTATATATTTTGGAAATAATGTATGCTCAGAATAATAGATAGGATACATAGCTCTATCTGTGCAGTTTGTAGGTACACATAAAAGTCTATCGAATAAGCACCTAATCTATAGCATTCGAATCAATCCTCATTATGTCGTGTCGTCTTTGGGGTTATGCCAAAATTATACAGACCAATAAAACATATCATTCAGCCTCTGTCTATTACCTTGCGGTTTTTTTTAATATATATTTATAGTATTAGCTTTAGAGATACTGTTGAATGCTATGAACTATTATTATTCCTTGCTATTCGTTGGTATCTTCTTAGTTGTGTAGCTACCAAGTGTTAATTCCCGAAATAGTGTTAATTCCAATGATAGTACAGTTCCATGTAATAAGTGACTAGACAATTCTTTTTTTTTTTTTGAAAATTAAAGGCATATCTATCAGTCTAAGATGTTCATAATAAAAGGTTCATGGAATAATACAAAATCTGAAGTAGTTGTTCTTTAAATGATTGTCTACATCCTCATAATAAAGGTACTACTTAGTACTTTGTAGCAAAACCTTCATTCTTCATCACAGCGGAGCACCTCCTTGGCATACTATCGACTAAATTTTCCAGAAATTCATTTAGGTGCTTCTCCCATTCACTACGAAATCATCGTTCAAGCTGTTTTGCATTAGTTATACTTGTTCGACGTGGCTCAATATTTTCAAGATAAGCCAAGACATGCTCAATTGGGTTAAGATCTGGACTTTATACAGACCAAACATCAAAATCTTCAATAATATATCTCTCTTGTTTGTACCATCTACTACAGGCTCCTGTGTGGCAAGGAGCACTGTATTCTTGTAAAGGCACGATCTCCTCGAGGTCTTCTTGTGATTTATGGAACCAGGGAAGAAAATGTTTGGAAAGTACATTAATATACTTGTCTTGGTTAACTGATCCCTCTAAGAGTACAAGAGGTCCTACACCTTCACACCAAAAGTAACCCCAAACTATGACTGAACCCTTGCCATACTTGTATATTTATTGTGTATGACGCTCTTCATACCTTTTATCTTTCTTCCTGATCACCCTGATCTCTTTATCATTGCCCACAACTGTAAAACAAGGTTTGTCAGACCAAACGACGTTACTCCACCTCTCCACTGGTCAATCAACTATGTTTTTACACCATCCCAATCGTCTTTGCTTGTGAGTAAATGTCATAATAGGTTGTCTTGATGGTGAGCATGAAAAAAAAACCTAAGTTCATTCATGTATTTTAGAAATGTACTACGGCAAATATCCACGTCTGCATCATTCATATTTTTCAAATGATATGCAATTGTTTGTATAGGGTTTCTGCGAATAGACAAAACGATAGCCAGTTTTGAAGTAGATGAAACCTTTTCAGGTCTTCCTGTACATATTTTGAGTTGAATTGTGCTTTTTAAATTTAAATATATAAATATAATAGAACGATCTTGCCCACTGTGCTCTTTGGGATGTCAAGATCGTCAGAAATCTCTTAATAAGTAGCATACATTTTCCATTGTCCTATGATATGACCTCTAATAAACATATCATACTCTCTTCTTTTGATGAGACTATCTTTATGTTCTTGGCTAAGAGTTGGCAGGTTTCTATTGTTTGAAGTCATTGTTTGAATAAGCTATAAAAGAAAAGAAAAAGACTATTTTATTTTTGAAGAATAAAGAATAGAAATCTATCTTTTGTCTAGTCACTTATTACATGGAACTGTATATATCCTTTGCAGCAGTTGTTTCTATTTATTACAACACTAGTCGCAATAAATGACTAATAATGCATCAGATAATCTTTACAGCCTCTAGGCTTATACCTTTGAAAACTATATATTTAAAGATCTCCATTGAGACATTTGATCGTGGAGCCTGTATTTATTAAGCTGCTGCTCCAGCAGTTGATATATCTCAACAAACTTCCAATTATTCTATTCATTTGATAAGCAATTCCTTAGTTACCATGATAGACATTGCCTATACAGAGAAGAAAAAAGAATCCAAGGAAGAGAGATATGTCTTGATTAGGACTTTTGTTCTATAAAAAGCTATTCTAAAGATCTTTTTTTCAAGAGAGTAACAGATGATAAATAAAATAAAGCCAACTTTCTTGTCAGAGGTTACTTGTCGCAGATCCAAAAATTAAGAAAGGGTAAGCATTGTGTTAAAACACCTCACATGACCTATTGCTGCTTACTCATAGTATTGACAGAATTTATTTATTCTTGAAATTTAAATCTCTCAATTATAGAAAGTCAATAATAAAAATAATAATAAAAATAAAAAAAACTACGCTAGTGCCTGAGTAGGTGTTTAGCCAATGACAACATGTGCTATTTTGTGTAATGTACAACATGCTGATCTGAATAAACTATTGCTTAAAATATTTATCGGATATGTGAGCCTAATCTCTCTAACAAGAATTTGCTGTCCACTCGACGGTCTGTGAATATCTACAATCTCTGTTTTTGGGCAAAGATTGAAATACATAGCTCGCTCTTTTTGAACTCTCCGATTCAAGTGATATTCTTAATAAGAATTGTTTGTTCAACTATAGATCAGGTTTCTTCTATCTATGGAAGTAGCTTGTTAAATTATTCGCATGACTGATACCGATAAAAGTCTTACCAAAAAAGAAGAGAAAGAAATCTATTCATCTCATCAACGACAGATCCGCTCAAGAAGAGCTACACAGCAAGAGGTGTATTTTTTTTTAAATTAAAAAAAAAGAGTAATAAAAAAAACATATATAAACTCTGTTTATCAACAAGTTTTTTTTTAAAAAGTATCTTTCTACATCCCTCTCATATACACTTATACAATGAAGTTGACTGCAAGCATTGCCGCTCTCTTGGCTGTCTGTGCCTTCTCTGCTGAAGCTGCTCCTGTCGTTTCTAAACCTATCATCCCCTTGCAAATTAACCCCAACTTCCAGCCCAATGTCACTCGTTCCATCAACAACGCTCGTGCCAAATACCACAAGTTCTTGACATCTGATGGCCTTAGCTCTTTCGGTGCTCTTCCCGTGATTGACTTCAGCAACGATGTTGAGTACTACGGAACTGTCCAGGTCGGCACTCCTCCCCAGAACCTCAAGTTGAACTTTGACACCGGTTCCGCTGATCTCTGGTTTGGTAAATATCTATGCTAGTGATATAGAAAAAACATAGTTCAATAATACTTATCTATTCTGATCTACAGCCTCTACTCTCTGCAACTCTTGTGGTAACTCTCACAACAAATTCAACCCTTCCAAGTCCAGCACTTACAAGTCTGGTACTGGAACATGGGGCATCACTTACGGTGACCACTCTTCTGCTAGTGGTGTGGTTGGTCACGACACTATTACACTCGGTGGTATCAAGATCTACAACCAAGGTGTTGAACTCGCCAAGGTGGAATCTAGCACCTTTACAACCGACGCTGTTGATGGTCTTTTGGGTCTTGCCTTTGACAGCATCATCACTGCCAAGGGTGTCAAGACCCCCGTGGACAACATGATTGCCCAAGGTACTGTCAGCAACCCTGTCTTTGGTGTCTACCTTGGCAAACAGTCCCGTGGTGGAGGAGGTGAATACTACTTTGGTGGTTACAACCTTGCCCACATTGCTGGTCCCTTGACCACAGTCCCTATTGACAATGGCGATGGTTTCTGGAAAATCAAAGTGAGCAATGTCAAGGGTGGTGTGAGCAACTCTGTCCAATCCTTTGGTCCTACTGATGCTATTCTTGATACCGGCACCACTCTCTTGCTCTTGACCAACGACATGGCTGCTGCTGTTGCCAAAAACTACAATGCTCAGGACAACGGCGATGGCTCTTACACCATTGACTGTGATACCTCCAATTATAGCCCCCTCAGCTTCACCATTGGTGGTGCCAAGTTCTTCGTTCCTGTAGAAGACCTTATCCAAGAACGTGACGGTTCTAGATGCGTTGCTGGTTTTGGTTACTCTGACATTCCCTTTGCTATTCTCGGTGATGTTTTCCTTAAGAACAACTACGTTATCTTTAACCAGAAAGTTCCTAATGTCCAAATTGCCGCCTCCAAATAATTCAAGTTTCTGTGAAATATTGAATATCCTTCAAGATATCATTTAGACTTTATACATTGATTGAAATTGTCCTTGATATTCTTTTTTATTATAAATATACCATTAGCTGAAATAAAAATAATTTCTAAGCCTTTATAATGATACTTATTAACGTAATAATATTACATGAAGTAATCTATGATATATATTTTTTATATCTTGGAACTGTTTATTCTTGCTGCTACTAGGATGTATACAATTTTCAGAGTGTGAGCAGTTTTTATTTTTATTTTTATAGATCTATAAAATAAATAACAGTAAACGATAAATTTGTGAAAACAGTGTATATACTAGATTCATTATTAGATTTATTTAGTATTAGTCTAAATCATTTTGTCAATAAGACTTTCAGTAGTGACAGCCCTTCCTATAGAGTGTACATTATTTTTGTTTTTATTTTTTTTAAAAAAAAGAAGGCAATCAATCTTTTGAGCAACACTAGTGTAGTCAGTGAGTCATTTTACTTCAACACCAAATTATAAAACTGTATCTAAACACTCATTCTAATAGCCCTATAGCCTTAATTCATCATATAAATAATATTAAATCATAAAGTCTCATAGAATTAACCATCTCTTTACATTTACTATTTTATTTTTAATAAAACATTACCACTACTAATAAAAGAAATATTCAATAGATGTTTTGCTGTGTGTAGGCTTTATATTAGAAAATAAAACACATCGATGTTGTTTGTATATTTATTATTAATATTGACACTATACTAGAAGAGCATAGGTGATGTACACATTCAACCTCCTACGACTGTTCGAATAGCAAATAGGTATGTATTGATCTAGATATGTAAATTATAAAGAGATTTATGATAAAGTCTACTGGTTGATACAAACCATCCCTTTTTTTTATTATACTAAAAGCACGACGTATTTAATTATAGAATCCATAAAGTTATAAATATATCAAGTCACTGTGTTGAAACTCTTAGTGTATTAAATTTCTGTCTTCTCTTTTTTAATTTACACACTGTTCTTTATTATGACTACAGTCTCATGAATTCCTTAGAGATAAGTCTCAAGCATTATCAAATAAAGGCACACAGTGTGAATGACAGATGTTTAGAAAATAGTATACAGGATGCATAATTCTCTGGAGATACAGGGGCATGAAAGAGTCGCAATCAGCAAATATTGACTTCAGGAAATAATCCCGATTGGCTACTGTTTGGTTATCTTTACAAGAAACTGGTAGTGATGAAATATACCAAGCCATCCCCCATTATATCAGTCGGGGTCTATTTCTGTGCATGTATGGCGGTTAAAAAGAAATATACCCACTACATTGCTATGTAATCCATAAGCTACTGTTAGTAATGAGCTTTTCTTCACTATTAAATTAGTAATTTCAGTTTGAAGAAATCCATGATATAGTACTTTTAATAAGCCTTTATAAAGATAATGATCTCACCCAATTCCTTGATTGTATTTAAAGAAAATATGTTTTGCAGTCTAGTCTCTATAGCATTATTCTGGGAGTGCTCCAATCTTGTTGAATAAGACAAAAAAATAAATATCCTTTTTTAGGAGGGAAAAAAAAGGGTCAACAACACGTTCAGCAAATTGAGCTTGCATATTATTATCACTTCATTTTCATTTTCATTTTTTAAAAAAAAAAAAGAAAAAAAAGAATGATGAGATCTCATCTTACAAAATACGACATTGGATAAACATATTATAAAATTCACAGTTACATATTAAGCAATACAATTTCTCAGCCTGTCTGTCTGATCAGTTTGTATCGGGCGGAGCCTCAGTCTATAAACGTTATAAATCATTAGTCTGTGCTTGAAAGTAAGCGGAGAAAAAACACTATCATCCCAGAATGGATATAATATTAAACCCTGTACTTGTATCATTTCTACACTTGTCCACAGAATTGTCCGAAACCCTGAGTGTAATGATTTAGATTTCTTTACACAAAAGAGAGGTGATGATTTCTATAGTCTTCTGTATTTCTTTAATGTCACTTGTTTATTTTAAAAGATGTTCTCTATATGCTTATTCACCTATGTCCATGATTTTTCTGATCACTCATAAGCTATTTCTATAATATTAAATATCATTCTCTGTTGATACTATACATCTACATGTATACTTTATAATAAAGCCTGTTATCGATATGTGTTCTATTTTACTTTATTTAATACCTGTGGGTGATCACAATGTTCAACGTGCGACTGAATTTTCTATTTTACCGTGAAGTAAAATTCTCTGCGTTGTATAGATTCTACACCCTTTATCGTCATTTTTGTTTATCATTGGTCAAGTGACTGTATTAATTGCATAAATGGCAATTGATAATACCCTTTTTTTACTATCTGTCCAAATGATTTAATTAGGTGCATGATTCGTTATCTTCAGCATAATCACTGTACAAGTTGTTATACTCTGATTATGCATTTGGTCATTCTTGTAGCCTATTGGTCATTTAGTGTAAAAGTCTCCACATACATAGGATTGTAAACTACAGATAAACTTATACAGAAAGTAGTACGGATAGCTTGTACTGACCCGTTTTCTATAATTAATTAACACAAGATACATGCAAAAAAAAAAGAAGGCATAATAGTAATATAGTGGCCTAATACCATTCATTTTACTGATTGACAAGCTTTATATTTATTCTAGTAGAACAGAACTACCTTTGTATATTCTTTGACAGCTATGCATATATATAAAAGATATCCGTACTGAAAAATACTGGCACGGCTCTTTTGTTTTGTTTTTGATATTCCCATTTTCTAAGCGATTCTATAGAACTGTTTCTTTTTTTTTTATTAATGCAAGTATTTAATATTATTACTATACTTTTTTTTTCTCCAGTTCGGAGAAAACATCTACATCGGGTATTGTATTCACAAGAAATAGTAGTGAACAAATATCATCATAAAGTTCAGAGCTAAGATAGGGTATACTGTATTTCCTCTATTTTTATTGTTTTCTGCAGGTATAAGCAAATGTAAATTTAGCAACTTTGTTAATGTAACTCCCTTGAGATCTGATGCAATTTTGTTAAGCACCCTTATTAAATCTACTTTAGCCACTTATTGATAACTTATGTTAATAGGAGTTTTAATTTTCTATATGTTGCAGGCTTTAAGTTACAATGCACTCCAATGACTGATAGCTATTTTATTTTCTTTTGCTTATTTCATCTATGCCCTGACTGAAAAGGAAATTCAATACTATTGACTGAGTATTTTATTAGTTGTCCTATTTTATCTTATATTTAGAATTCAGTAACTCATCATATCTGTAAAACATACTTAATATAGAAATAGGATAAGATGGCAACGTGAACGAGTTTATGTAATATATTTCCATTTATAGTTCCTCGAGAATTAAATAGTCTCCAGGATCCTGGTTTGTCACATGATAAAAAATATTCATTTTGTGCTTAGTGTGAGTAGGTAACACGAGGATATAATATTAGAGATCTACATTCAGATGAGAATAGGCACCTTAATTTTCTTGTTCGTGCGTGAGCTATTGAATGAATAGAAGCGATATATGCCTTCAAATAGTCACCTTTATGTTTATATGAGTAGACTTTTGTCACTAAAAAAATGATTGAGTGATTGTAAATCCTGTCCATATCTTTTAGTAGTACCGTACACCAATTAACTTATTTTACTTTGGTGTATAATGATAAGCACTAATCTATTGTTTTATATATTGTTGATAATGTATTCAATAAGATATGAATTCTTTTGTATTTCAAGATATTCAATCATTTTTATTAGAAATAGATGATAAGAAAAACATTGACAGAAGCTTCTTTCTTCAAATTGAAATATTATTATATACTATCTTGGTAAATCTAATATTTACCACAGCTGTGTACTCTAAGGTTCAACATCTGTAAAATGGTATACTGCCAAGCATTACAGAAAAATAATTTTATTATATGTACTAAAATACAATCACCACAATAAGTTAAGAAAAATGATATTTTCAGCCTATTTTCTATTCATTTTTTGTCAACTAGGTCATTAAGAGCATTCAGAAGCAAAGTATAACACTTTTTTTGTATATGGATTGGCATAATAGATTAAGAAAGATTCACGCAATATTGTATGAAATGACGTCTTCTAATATAGCCTAAAATCTGCAAGGATGTTTCTACTGTTCTATGAACTAAACAGTGACCTGTATTTTAGCCAAATTACTATATTCTTCAACAATTAGGGATAGACAGCACCGACTCTATATAGTGTCAAAATGACACAACTGTTGTGTTTTATTAATTCAAACCTTGATTGTTTAATAGATTAATTAGCTTAAGCTATTTTAGGTAGAAGGTTCTACACAAATTAAGCTTTTAGAATAGTTTATGCTATGTTTTCTCAACTTGACATGGATTGCCTTGTATCATCCATAGTACAGGTTAGGATTGCATATGGTATCAAGCTACTCGGAATATGCTACATTGGAGTAGTGTTATCACATCTTTATAAGAAGAGGAAAAGAATAATAGTGTAGTATTTTATAATAAGATATAATCTAGATGAAGACAAATAAATACAAAACTAAAGCTGTTATTAAATATATATATTATATGAAAGGATACATGTACTTGCATTTGGATTACATGCATCAATTACCACTCGATTTTCAATAATGTGACGAAAATAGCCACAGTCAATCATATTTTATAGTTGTTAGAAACCCGAATGATATTTCTCATGTCTATCTTTTTAGTAACTGAACACAAATGTGAAATAAAACAGTATAAAACGACAGCTCTTCAGATAATGGAAAATTCATTCACACTCTTTACAGGGTTTTATTCATCTCTAATACTCTTTTTACTTCGAAAATGAAGTTGTCCGCAAGCATTTTGGCTGTTTTGGCAGTTACTACTTTTGCCACTGTTGATGCTGCACCAACCGAACGCACATTGCAGATCCCTATAGAGGCCAACCCTCACTTTGTCCGCAATGTTACTGTCGCCATCCAAAAAACTCGCGGTAAATTCTTCAAGTATTTGCAGTCTGTCGAATCTTTTGGTGCTGGTTCTGTCCCTCTTGTTGACTACAATAATGATGTTGAGTACTTTGGAGTAGTCAAGGTCGGTACTCCTCCTCAGAGCCTCAAGTTGGACTTTGACACTGGGTCTTCTGATCTTTGGTTCGGTAAATACTCATTAGTGATAGAAGAATGAATTCAATAATACTTATCTATTATGATTTACAGCTTCTACATCCTGCACTAACTGTGGTCCTTCTCAGACTAAGTTCAATCCCTCAAAGTCCAGCACTTACAAGTCCAGCACTGGAACATGGTCTATCTCCTACGGCGACCACTCTTCTGCTAGTGGTTCTGTTGGTTATGACACTGTCAACCTTGGTGGTCTTTCCATTAAAAATCAGGGTATTGAACTTGCCACCGTTGAGGCTGCTGCATTCCAGTCTTCTCCCATCGATGGTCTTTTCGGTCTTGCCTTCAATAAAATTACAACTGCTAAGGGTGTTAAGACTCCTATGAACAACCTGATCTCTCAGGGTTTGATCAGCAGCCCCGTCTTCGGTGTTTACCTTGGCAAACAATCCGTTAATGGAGGAGGTGAATACTTCTTTGGTGGTTATAACTTAGCCCATGTTGATGGTCCTTTCACCACTGTTCCCATCGACAACTCACGTGGTAATTAACATCAATTCTCCATTTTAAAAAAGACTTTACTAAAATTTATCTTAGGTTTCTGGAGTATTAGCATTGATGATGGCTCTGCAGGATCTCTTGATTCTACCACTGATCTTGGTTCATTCGACGGTATCCTCGACACCGGAACCACCCTCATGATCTTTACCAACGACATGGCTGCTACTGTTGCTCAAGCCTATGGTGCTCAAGACAATGGTGATGGTTCTTACACTATCAACTGTGATACATCCAACTTTGCACCCATTACCTTCACTATTGGCGGTACTCAATTCAGCATTCCTGCAGAAGATCTTATATACGACCGTCAAGGCTCTCAGTGCATTGCTGGTTTTGGTTACTCTGATATTCCCTTCGCTATTCTCGGTGATGTATTCCTCAAGAACCACTACGTTGTCTTCAATCAGGAGGTTCCCAATGCTATGATTGCTCCTTCCAAGTAAAAAGTTTAATAGAAAAAAATAATAGATAGTTTTTTTTTCTGAATTATGTTTCTTAGTCCAACTTAACTTTTAATTTATAAATAAATGATCTGGATATCACTTTATTTACCATTTAATCTTTTATCATTTAAATATATTTTACTTTAAAAGATATAAATAACGGCTCTTTGTTTTTCGTTACATCACCCTTAAGGAAGAGCATGAAAAACTATTTTATTCAAAACCGTAACTTTTTTTTCCATAATTTATATTTTTGACAAATGAATAGCACACTATAGCCACACAACGTTAGAAATTATACGACCCCATAATTTATACATTTTTAAATATGATTCGTCTTCTTCTTTTTACCACAGAACCACATTCCATTAAACAATTTCAAATGTCAAACGCAGAATCCTCAACTAAAAACTCAAGAGTTTATAATAAGCTTAAAGAAAGATAGTACTAAAGTGTTTACTGGCTTAAAAAATTACTCTATGGATAGCATTTCAAAGGTCGTTGGCATTAGCAAGACTACTGGTGTACTTAAAAAGAAAGAAAGAAAGAAAAATAAACAAGAGAGACCTCAGACAACTTGAGGCCATTTGAAGAGGTAACCTATTTGCCTCTTATGGCTATATAAATTTTTGAACTTAAAGCACATGAGATAATCATCTGTAGAGCAACATTCATCAAATATATCCAATAGATCAGGTTTGGTTCCTACTTTGCAGCACACAAGCCAAGGTTGTCTGAATAAAACATGAAGAAGAAGGCTTCGTTGGGCAAAGGAATGGGTCAAATGGACTCCTGAGGACTGGAGACGCATTGTATGATCTGATGAGTCATTGTTTGAAGTAGAGGGTTACCATGGAGGGGTCAGAGTGATTCAAAAGATCGGAGAGAGGTATAAGGCTGCTCATATCATACCTACAACCAAAATGGGAGAAAGGCAGCATAATGATCTGGAGCTGTTTCTGGGCAGGTAGATTTGGGTCTTTTGGTCTTTATTGATGACACTGTAGATCAGGACATATATGTCAACATTTTGGCAAAAAAATCTACTATGGTGAATTGAATTGAATGAAAAGGAGGATAAGGACTTTATATTCCAAGAAGATGGGGTTAGCTGCCATACAGCTGGCTATACAACATGGTGGAAAAACACACATGAAATCAGGCGTTTTGAGTACTGGCCTGCCCAACGTCCTGATCTCAACCCCATTGAACATCTCTGGAGCTGTCTTGATAAGCTTATCGATAACAAGAGAGTCAGTATTAATAATATTGATGAGCGCAAGACAGATTTAGAAGAAGCTTGGGGGAGATATCCACGTTAATATTGCCAAACATTTAGTGGGCTCAATGAAGGATCGCTACCAGGCAGTTATTGATGCCAAAGGTGGCCCAAAAAAACATTAAATAATTTTTTTATATCTACATTAATATAAATAATATGTTAAACTAACTTTTTGTTGAATTTGAGATCATTAGTATGTGTTTTGAGGTCGTAACATTTTTATCCGTGAAGCATATTCTTTCTCAGGATTTCAAAAAATGAAAATCGTATACTTTCTAATTTTGCGTGACTGTATACTTATAGGCCAGTTATTTATTCTGAATAAACTCAAATTTCAAAAGTAAAGTGACCCGTCAAAAGTAACTGGTCGTTTTCAAATGCTGATTTTCTTTTTTAGATTCATATTTTCTTAATATTGTCATAAATTCATAGATTCATTAGAAAGAAATATAAAACCTTCAATAGACACATAGAGAAATGTTTATAATACATAAAAGTGGTTTTATTTGAAGGATACTTAGCAGCGATTGTATTTACTATTGGCACCTATTACAACCTGGTATCTCCACCCCATGATGACAATGAGAGTGCCTGTTACTTCTGTCTGGTGGAATATACCTTAATATACATCCTAATAATATTCTTGAGGTGGGCCCACAAATGCTCAATTGGATTGAGATCAGGGATTTATGAGGGCCATTAAAAATCCATTACTATACCATTTTCTGCCTTCCATTCATGAGCTACCTTACTCATATAAGGTCTATTATTGTCCTTCTATAGGCAATACCTGATTCTAGGGTTTAAGAGAGACAAAAAATCAAGTTCATGGCATTTGGGTTTTCCCAAATACATCTATGTACTTGTCGGAGTTTATCATACTCTCCACTACGATCCATCTATCAACATTCTCCCCACTGAGGCAGCCCCATACCATCACTCCACCACCTCCAAAATTCCTTATTTCCATGAAATTCTCAGGATGGAGGGCTGTAACACACTGCTTGATGAGTTTTGTGTTCCTGTCATAGCTCATGAGATCGACTCTAGACTCAGACAACCTCTTGCCACTGCTCATATGTTTAGTTGACATGTTCATGGGCCCAATGGAGTCTTGTCTTAATGTTCTTTTTGGTAAAAGTAGGATTTATCACTGGAATAAATGAATGAAAGCTCATATTGTCAAGGTAATTCATCAAGGTATTCTCTGAGACACTAATGGTCATGTCCGCCATGATGGCTACTTTGGTCGGGTGGAAGTTGCTTATTATTGTTCCTCTCAACCACTGGAGAGCCCTGCAGTCTATATTTATTTTTCTGTCATTCTTGGGTGAGGGTTCATTTTGTTCAGCTTCCTTGTAGTGTTCATGTTGTTCAGAAACGACCAGGAACAAGAGGTGTGTTTGGTAATAAAAAGGTTGTATTTCTCAAAGTTCTATACTACAACAATTACAACTACTTATATACCTTTCAGATTATTATATATTAATATAATCTATACAATAGCAATATCTCTTGGAATGTGCGGGTCAAATTCCTCAACATTCTCAACAATGTTCAGCACCTCATTCAAGATAACTGAGCAAGTCTAGAGACTGGTCTATTTTCCATATATCTCGAGGGTTGTTGGTAAAGATGTTTACAGTATTGGATGGTGCAGAAATCATATAAAAAAAGTGTTATTAAAAAAAAAGAGAAATGGTGTATGTTATTTTTTTAATATAGAAATAGCCCGGAATTTGAAAACTTCCGGTTACTTGTTGAGAGATCACTTTATTACATTCCATTAAGTCTTCAAAGTGGAATTACTAGTCTAGTGAATGGCAAGAATCTATTGGTGACTGTAGCCCGTGGACTATGTAGACCTGTTTGAGATCCAATTCTTTTACTACCATGCACACGCAAAGAGAGACATCGTCTATTAAAATGGAGGATTGCTTGGTTACCACCAACACCTTCAGTTTCTTGCCAATGTGGCCACCCATCTGCCAACCAGGACCACTTTCTCACTTGTACATTCGTTAATCATAAACGCTCCACATTCTTGTTTTTCCTAATTCCTGCACCACCACAAGACGTTCATTCAATTGACTATTGTCTAAACCTTCTACTGCGCACGATTAACTCTGTTGTTAAATAGTGAGATCTTTGACCCAGTCTGTTAATACTTCTGCGAGCCATTGTTTGAGCCACTTCTACTCGAGACTTTAAGATAGAGCCATCAGCTGGTAGCTTGCTCATTGAGACTGCTGATGGGTGTGTTGAGCGGGAACGCCAACGCTGCCATAGAGTGCAAAGACTCCTTCAGCAACAGACGCTGTATCCTCACTTTTTCTCTGATCTCTTCTCTACCACCCAGCCTTAACCCGTTTAGAAAAGCCAGATGCTGCTAGTGTAGTTGCTGTATTTATTTTCAGGATTGTCCGAGTTACTTTGAGTATCCATCGTTGGATTTCGAATCGCCACAGGATGACAGTTATATTTATGGTGTCTTGTTTTCCTTGCTGACTTTATAACCTTTTAGATGTCTATTCTTAACTTGGTATTTACTATCATCTCTCATCTTCCTTCATTTTTTCCTCATTTGAGGTTTTATATTTTCTTGTTCTTCTGTTCCCTTCCTATTTGCATTTATTTTTTCACTTTTATATTTGAAGTGTTTATATTTTTATTCTTAAATTTTCAAAAGCTCTCATAAGGTGGTTAATATGTCCAATGTGCGAATAGCAAAACATTCTCAAAAATAAAAAATACTTTAAACTTTATATTCAATTGAGCGTAACTATAAACTTAAAAGAAAAACTCAAAATCTCTTATAAAGTGGCCATCAGGCCCAGTACACAAATAGAATGTACAACACTAAAAAAACTGCCTCAAAATTGCATTTGTTTTGTATAAAATTATGTACTCCTACTATATCATAAAATTAGTATACTTGTATTATGTTGTAGTTAAATTAATGCTAATAAGAGTTCTCTATATAAAGCTATAGCATTATAAAAGTATAACAAGAAAGGTTTTAAATAAGATAGATCGTCTAATATTAAATAGTTTATTCTAGTCTATACCTGAAAGATATTTCAAAGCATCATTCTTCTAATAGTAAAAACTTACTTTAATAACATATGATTATAATAGAAAGGTAGATACATAGTTTGGGACATGTAATATTCACAAAATATACAAGGTATTTAGAACATTGATAGTCTCTAGAAAAATATGGCATATTAATACACATAAACTATTCCAATATACTAATGCTACTGTGAAATCCAAAACAATTGTTAGCATGAAGTCTGAAAAACATGTCTAACATTGAAGCTTTTCATACTTCGACCATTCACTATGTATTAGTCTGGGACGCCAGAAGATATAATCTTCCATATTGATTGTTTTCATTCACTAACTTATATCTATGAAGCTTATATACAGTATACAAAGACTTCTCTGAAGATATTGTAAGAATTTGAATAACCTTCCTAATCTCGACAATATTCTTGAGTCAAAGCACTGTAGAAGAATGTTGGACCATCAATGTTGTATTAAATACACTGAAGATCAATTAATAGTATTATAATAGAAAGCTTTAACAATTATTTGAATTCATAAAAAGACAATCTCAAGCAATATCAAGGACACCAAGTAAAAGTATTCAAAACATATGATTAAGAAACAATAGTAATGACTTGACAAATTACAAAGTGCACTTACTTACTGGGTCAACGCTGACACCCACCAACACAAAAAAAAATGAATAAAAAAGCAAACATCATTACAATGTCCAACTTTCTTATTCATCCTTCTTCACATAATGAATTGGCTATGAAGGTGTTCCGAAGAACAAATTCAAGGACAAGAGCTTAATCTCAGTAGATCGTAGCAATAAAGCCACTATACTACATACAATGCTCCGTCGTTTATTAATCCTCAGAAATATTTTATTTTTGGAACATTTCATCATAGGGTTGTTTACAAAATTCATCAACTCTGACAGAGACCATCTTCAAATCTCTTCATCCTTCATCACTTCATTTTTCAATCATATTTATCTCATCACTCCATCCTTCAATCACATTTATCTCATCACTCCATCCTTCACCATTTCACTTTCAGTCTCTCCACTTCAATCTCTTAAATCTCCTCCATCTTATCATTTCACCTTCAATCTCTTCATGCTATCCACATCCAATCCTCATCATTTCATCCAATCAATACTCAACCTACTTCCACACCATTCACCAACCGTCCACACCATTCACCCACATTCCACGCCATTCACCAACCTTCCACACCATTCACTCACCTTCCACACCATTCACCCACATTCCACACCATTCACCCACTTTCTACACCTACCTTCCACACCTATCAATCTTCTCGTCGTAACCTATACCCCACATCTATCCTCTTGTCGTAATCTTCTCTTCGTAACTTTCTTGTCGTAATCTTCTCTCCGTAACTTTCTTGTCGTAATCTTCTCTCCGTAACTTTCTTGTAATCTTCTCTCCGTAACTTTCTTGTAATCTTCTCTCCGTAACTTTCTTGTCGTAATCTTCTCTTTGTAACTTGTCGTAATCTTCTCTCCGTAACTTTCTTGTCGTAATCTTCTCTTCTTAACTTGTCGTAATTTTCTCGTCGTAACCTATACCCCACATCTATTCTCTTGTCGTAATCTTCTCTTCGTAACCTATACTCCATATCTATCTTCTCGTCTTAATCTACAATCCATATATATCTTCTCTTCGTAATCCACATCTACCTTCTCGTCGTAACTTCCTCGTCGTAACTTCTTGGTCGTAGCCTATAATCTACACCATGTTATGTTATGTTTGTACCTTTTCCTGCAACTTCCTCGCCGTAGCCTATAATACACACTTTGCTAGTTTTTCTTTATAATATCCGCTTTTACTGATACCAAACTCTTGCCAAACTCCACCACCATTTCGCTTTCACCAAGGGCCTTCTTTAATCTTCATACATCCATTAAATCACATCGTTGTTTACCTCTAAACATCTGTCATTTCTCTTCAACGCTTATGTTACTCAGTATCTATGCCTGTTCTTTGGTTCATCTGTTGAAGTCTGAGAATCATAATACATATTAATAAGAAAGTCATATTAATAATAACAATTAATAAATACCTCAAACTTCCAAACATAATAATTTGAAACCACCTTTGAATTATACCAATGATCACCAGAATTTGTTTTAACCTATGCCCTGAGAGTCTTGAACATAAGTCATGAGATCAAGCAGAGTAGATAACTGTGGATATGTATATAAGATTACCTTATTGCATCCAAATCATTCTTGGATATGTATTATGGAATAATCAAAAAACACTATAAATATAACTTTAGTTTAAAACTTCTTGTTGTCTAGAAATCAACATGAAATACCTGAACTTATACTCAAAATATATCAAGAGTATATAATGCAACATACAAACAGAGAACTTTTCAGATCTGACAAATTCTTATGAGTTTAAAACATAAAGTATTGCAGATAAATACCATAATCATAATACAACAAGTAGCCATAGACACGTTTGATGATTTTACTGCAGGTTTAAACCAAGGCTTTTAGCATAGAGTATCTTGTAGTAAGAGCAAAAGAACAGAATATATTTTTTCAAACTGTTCTTCAACTGAAGTCAATCCTAAAGATAAAAAATTATACCACAAAATATTCAGTTTATATAAAAACATGAATTGCTTTTCAGAATTTCTTCATTCTCTTCTACATATTACCATTAGAGTCAAACACCCTCCCTCGTGAATGGGTTTTAAATCGATTTATACACACTCTTATCAAAAATTTGTATCTGCCGCTGGATTTATAAATTTTAGACAGAGACAAAAACCAAAGATACTAAATATGGTAATTGTCTTTTGGTGCAAACGATACCAAGAAATAAATCATATTTGATCGCCGAAGTAACTTGGAGAAATTGCCTTTTATAGTCGCCTATATAATATTCGCAAGGCCTTGGGAAATTGGCTGTCGGGCTTCAGTGCAGAGGTCGCAACACTCTTGGGCCTTGGGTGTCAACCATTGCAACCAAAATACACCAACAAAAATATTTTTTCACAACACTGCCATATCACTCCAGGATGATTCTAACTAGTTTACAATACCTTTGGGAGAGTTTCACTGAAAATATTTCCAAATAATATAATCCCTCAAAGACAAATATTATATAGGCGACTATAAAAGGCAATTTCTCCAAGTTACTTCGGCGATCAAATATGATTTATTTCTTGGTATCGTTTGCACCAAAAGACAATTACCATATTTAGTATCTTTGGTTTTTGTCTCTGTCTAAAATTTATAAATCCAGCGGCAGATACAAATTTTTGATAAGAGTGTGTATAAATCGATTTAAAACCCATTCACGAGGGAGGGTGTTTGACTCTAATGGTAATATGTAGAAGAGAATGAAGACATAAAATTATGATGATATAAAATCATATTAAAAATATGTTATGTTGAAATTAATTTTTCATCATTCTATAGACAGATTCTACACTTATGAGTTATTCAGTTTTTGATTTTCCTCTGTCTTGCAATCAATAAGTCCTGGATTTCGCATCTAGGCTGTTGGTACTAGCAGAGGAATGAAAAGCAATTTTCAAAAGAGCGTCTGTTTCATTTATTTGGAACTAGGTGCAAATGTTCGATAAATGTGTATGACTGGCCTTTGGCTATGATTATATGTTAAGAATTTGGGTGAACGTGTCTCTTGAAAGCTATCATTCATTTGCTATGCGGTCTTGGGGTCATAACATCCTTCTAGCTTTTTGATAGACAGAAACAGTGTTTCTGGCTGTTTGAAAGCAGAAAAACAGTGGAACTGGCAATGTTGGAGGCGAACTGAGTGGGTGTGTTCTTGTAGATCACGATCATTTATTTGGTTGTGATTTTGAATGTGTTCATAAAGTTTTGCTTATTTGATTAGGAAGACTCATAAACTGGTTGGTTTTGTTTTTTGAAATCTTTTTTTATTTGAATCTCTTACGAGAAGCAATGAAGAAAAGACTTCAAAAAACAAAACCATTCTGTCTATTGGAACTTTATTGATCCTTTTTGGACAGACCAAACTTTGTAGTTACCTGGTTGATCCTGCCAGTAGTCATATGCTTGTCTCAAAGATTAAGCCATGCATGTCTAAGTATAAACAACTCTATACTGTGAAACTGCGAATGGCTCATTAAATCAGTTATGATCTACATGACAATTCATTACTACTTGGATAACCGTGGTAATTCTAGAGCTAATACATGAAGAAAAGCCTCGACTTTGGAAGGGGTGCACTTATTAGGTAAAAGCCAACCTGGTGTGAAAGCCAGTTTTTTGGTGATTCATAATAATTCAATGCTGATCGCATGGCCTTGTGCCGGCGACGGTTCATTCGATTTTCTGCCCTATCAGGTTAAGATTGTAAGATAGAGGCTTACAATGCCTATCACGGGTAACGGGGAATTAGGGTTCGATTCCGGAGAGGGAGCCTGAGAAACGGCTACCACATCCAAGGAAGGCAGCAGGCCGCAAATTACCCAATCCCAATTCGGGGAGGTAGTGACAATAAATAACAATGCAAGGCCTTTTAGGTCTTGCAATTGGAATGAGTACAATTTAAATCCCTTAACAAGGATCTATTGGAGGGCAAGTCTGGTGCCAGCAGCCGCGGTAATTCCAGCTCCAAGAGCGTATATTAAGGTTGTTGCAGTTAAAACGTCCGTAGTCGAACTGTAGTTGTTGGCTCAGCGGCCTGGTCTTTATTGATCTAGTTCCGTTCTAGTCATGACTCTCACGTTTGGCACTGTCTGGGGATCTTTGGTGATCCAGATACTAGGCCAAACAAATTACCATGAGCAAATCAGAGTGTTTAAAGCAGGCAATAAGCCTGGATGTGTTAGCATGGAATAATGAAATAAGACATGGCTCTATATTTCGTTGGTTTTAAGAGACCATTGTAATGATGAATAGGAACGGTTGGGGGGATTTGTATTTGGTTGCTAGAGGTGAAATTCTTGGATCAACCAAAGACAAACTACTGCGAAGGCATTTCACCCAGGACGTTTTCATTGATCAAGGTCGAAGGTTAAGGGATCGAAGACGATTAGACACCGTCGTAGTCTTAACAGCAAACTATGCCGACTAGAGATTGGATAGGTTCATTTTGGCTTATTCAGAATCTTAGCGAAAGCAAAGTTTTTGGGTTCTGGGGGGAGTATGGGACGCAAGGCTGAAACCTAAAGGAATTGACGGAAGGGCACCACCAGGAGTGGAGCCTGCGGCTTAATTTGACTCAACACGAGGAAACTCACCAGGTCCAGACATAAGAAGGATTGGCAAAATGAAAGCTCTTTCTAGACTTTATGGGTGGTGGTGCATGGCCGTTCTTAGTTTGTGGAGTAACTTATCTGGTTCATTCCAATAACGAACGAGACCTTTGTCTACTAAGTAGACAGACCAACTAAAAAGTTGGGTTTGTGCTTTGGCACTTCTGTCTTCTTGGAGAGACTACCTGCAATACGCAGGATGAAGAAAGGCAATAACAGGTTTGTGATGCCCTTAGATGTTCTGGGCCGCACGCGCGCTACACTGACAAAGTCAGCAAGTCTATCACCTTGGCTGAGAAGCTTGGGTAAACTTTTGAAACTTTGTCGTGCTGGGGATTGAGCTTTGTAACTATTGCTCATCAACGAGGAATTCCTAGTAAGCGCAAGTCATCAACTTGCATTGATTACGTCCCTGCCCTTTGTACACACCGCCCGTCGTTACTACCAATTGAATGGTTATAGCAAGGCTGTGGGATCGTTGGGAGCTAGTTGGCAACAACGGGCTCTTGATGAGAACTAAGTCGAGCTTTGCTATTCAGAGGAAGTAGAAGTCATAACAAGGTTTCCGTAGGTGAACCTGCGGAAGGATCATTACCCCAATATTTGGTGGATGTGTTTCTTGTATTCCTGTCAAAAGGGGATACAGCCTGGGATACTTATTTACTGTAAAGAATCTTGTTGCCCGTTCAACAGATGAAACATCCTAAAGGACTAGACATTGTTTTTTCTATGGTTTATTCAATGTCAACATCTGGTTTTATCTGGGGCTTCGTAGAACTTGTTCTGAACACAGAACTGGAGACTCGAGTCTCTAAATAAACCATGGAAACTTCGATATGAAGTTTGGTAGAGTTGTCTGCTGAACTTGAGCATATCAATAAGTGGAGGAAAATGAAACTAACGTAAATTCCCCAAGTGATTCTCCAAGTAGCAACAAGTGAAAGGAGAAGAGCTAAGTTTTGGAACCTGGCTGGTTTAACCAGTCCGGATTGTAAACGAGAAAGCCGTTTTCCTGACAAGCCAGGCAAAAAAGTCCCTTAAAACAGGACATCATAGAGGGTGAGAATCCCATCTGTGGTCTGAGCAATATTGTCTTTCTGTGATACGGCTTTAAAGAGTCAGGTTGTTTGAAAATACAACCTAAATGGGGTAGTTGAATCTTATCCAAAGCTAAATATTGGTGCAAAACCAATATCAAACACGGACCAGGGAGTCCCCTCCCCATAAATGCGGGTGTTTGGGTGTCAAACCCTTATGCCATTGAAAATCATCTGGATAGGAAGCCCTTGAGGCAGCAATATCATCTGGTTTTGACGTTTTTAACCAGTGACAGAGATTGACCATTTATGGTGGGACCCAATAGATGGTGAACTATGCCTGAATAGGGTAAAGCCAGACAAGAGAAACTGTTCTGGTGGAGACTCGTGGCGATTCTGACATGCAAATCAGTTGTTAAATTTGGGTGTAGTTTGGGTATAGGAGCGAAAGACTCATTGAACCATCTATTAACTGGTTTCTGCCTAGGTTTCCTTTGGGATAGCAGAACTCAAAGGCAGGCATGGAGGTTTACTAATCTGTTAAAAGCTCATGGTGTGAACCTGGGTGAAACAGTCTCCAGTGCAGATATTGGTAGTAGCAAATGCTCAAATGAGAGCTTTGAAGACTGAAGTGGAAAAGAGTTCCTAGAGAATAGTATTTGGTCTAGGGTTGGTCGATCCTAAGAGATAGGGAAACTCTGTTTCATCAAAGTAGCCAATTCTGTTGGCTCGCCTATTGAAAGGGAAACTGATTAATATTCCGGTACTAGGATACTAATTCGTAGCGGCAACGCAAATGAACTTGGAGATATCAGTATGAATCCCAGAAAGAGTTTGCTTTTCTCATTCAAAGACTTGTACTGACCATGAAATAAGCTTAGCTTAAGAAGTGGTGGGTCGTCTGCTAGAGCATTGTACTTTATGCAGTGTCTGGTGCATTCATACTGATCATTGAAAATCTAAGGGAAAGTGAAATATTCCTGTCTAGTCGTACTCATAACCACATCAGGTCTTCAAAGTGGAAAGCCTCTAGTTAATGGTGAGATGTGGATAAGGGAAGTTGGCAAAATATATTTGCAACCTCGGAATAAGGATTGGTTCTAACAATCTGTCAGATTTTAGTTGTTGGTAATGGTGTGATTAGATATGGGCTATATGAACATTGAAATTTTTGTGTGGTTTTTTTTTTTAAAAAAAATCCGTGTTGGTGATTTCTGAGGTCAAGTAGTGGATTGTGCTCAGTATTTTGTAGACATGGAAATATACAACACAAAGAATTAATTTAGATAGGAGAAGATTGAATCTGTGAATGTTTATATACCTGCTGGCTTTGTGCTTTCAGAAGTACATGGCTAGAAGTCAAAGCTTTGTTTATACTATCAGAGTTTGTTTTATTACAACTGACCCAGAATTGGTATGTACAAAGTGAATCTGACTGTCTAATTAACATAATATTACAATGACCAAAAATTGGCGTCGGCTCAATGTGAAGCACAACCAAGTGTGGATAGACGAGGTGAGTAAACATTCTTCATTATGGTTTCCAAATGTATCATCCTATGAAAGAGGTCCCAGGGTTGATATATTAATGAGATTTCAACTGTCCCTTATCTACTATCTTGCGAAACCACAGCCAAGGGGATGGGCTTGGCAAAATCAGCAGGAAAAGAAGACTCTGTTGAGCCTGACTCTAGTTTGACATTGTAAAGAGACATAGGGGGTGTAGGATAGGTGGGAGCTTCGGCACTAATGAAATACCACTACCCTTATTGTTTTATTTTACTTAAATAATCATGTGGGATTGGGCTTCACGGCTCATCTTCTGGTCTTAAACGTCTTTATGGCGTGACTCATGTTATTGACACTGTCAAGTGGGGAGTATGGCCTATCGATCCTTTAGACTTCCTCAAGTCTTAAGGCTAGAGGTTCCAGAAAAGCTACTACAGGAATAACTGGCTTGTGGCAGCCAAGCGTTCATAGCAACGTTGCTTTTTGATTCTTCAGTGTTGGCTCATCCTATCCTACAGAAGCAGGATTCTGTAGGCGTTGGATTGTTCATCCACTAATAGGGAACGTGAGCTGGGTATAGACCGTCGTGAGACAGGTTAGTTTTACCCTACTGATGGTATCGGTATCATAACAGTAATTGAAGTTAGTACGAGAGGAACGCTTCATTCAAATGATTGATATTTGCGGCTGGTTGAAATACCAATGCCACAAAGCTATCATTTGATGGATAATGACTCAACGCCTCAAAGTCAGAATCCATGCTGGAAACGATACTAAATGAATATTTCCTGTACTAGATGAGTACAAATAGGTCGCAAGACTGAATACCATATTTTGCTGATCAGTTGTTGGTGCGGAAAGGTGCCATTGACCTCAGCTTTATGATAATGCTAATAAGGAGATGTGATGAATCGCATGCAGACGACACAAAACTGACGGAGCATTGTAAGTAGTTGAGTGGCTTTATTGCTGCGATGTACTGAGATTAAGCTCTTGTCCTTGAATTTGTTCTTCGGAACACCTTCAAAGCCAATTTATTGTGTGAAAAGGATGAATAAGAAAGTTGGACATTGTTATGATGTTTTCTTTTTTATTCTGTTTTTGTGTGTGTTGGTGAGTGTCATCGTTGACCCATGATGGTGAGTGTACTTTGTTATTTGTCAATTTATTACTATTGTTTCTCACTAATATGTTTTAGATATTTTTACTTGGCATCTTTGACATTGCTTGAAATCGTCTTTTGACAAATTTGAATAATAATTAAAGCCCTATATAAGTACAATACTAAGAATTATTCTTCAATGCACTATATACAATGTTACTGATCCAATATGCTGCTACAGTGCTTTGACTCAAGAACACAATCGACATTGGTAAGGTTATTTAAATTTCTACAATATCTTCAGAAAGGTCATATCTTTTGGCATCTCAGACTAATACATGGAGGATGGTTAATGTATGAAAAGCCTCAATATTATACATATTTTTCAGTAACAATAGTATAGTCACACCAAATTAGTTAGTATACGACCTCATAATGTATATAGTTCTAAACATAATTTATATTTTTATCACAGGATCACATTCCATTAAGCAATGTCAAATGTCAAAGGCATAATCTTCAACTGCAAACTCTAGAGCTTATAATAAGCTTGAAGGAAAAGAGTAATGGGGTGTTTACTGGCTTAAGAAAAGAAAATTACTCCATGGATAGCATTTTAAAGGTCATTAGCATTAGCAAGACGACTGTCCAGAATATCATTAGTAGAATCAAGACTACTGGTGCACATATAGCTATGAGGACTGGAGACGCGTCATATAGTCTCATGAGTCACGGTTTGAAGTAGAAGGTTACCAGGGAGGGGCCAGAGTGATTTTAAATATTGGAGAAAGATGCAAGGCTGCTTATAGTGTGTCTGCAACAAAAATGGGAGAAAGGTAGCATAATGATCTAGAGCTGTTTCTGGGCTGGTGGATTTGGGTCTTTTGGTATCTATTGATGGCAGTGTAAATCAGGACATATACGTCAACATTTTGGCAGAAAACTCTCTACCATGGTTCATTGAATTGAATGAGAAGGAGGATAAGGACTTTATATTCCAAGAAGATGGGGCTAGCTGCCATACAGGTGGCTATACAACATGATGGAAAAACACACATGCAAACAGGCGCTTTGATTACTGGCCTGCCCAAAGTCCTGATCTCAACCTCATTGAACATCTCTGGAGCTGTCTTGATAAACTTATCGATAACAAGAGAGCCAGTATTAATAATATTGATGAGCTCAAGACAGCTTTAGAAGAAGCTTGGGGAAATATCCACGTTGATCTTGCCAAACGTTTAGTTGGCTCAATGAAGGATCACTGCCAGACAGTCATTGATGCCAAAGGAGGCCCAACAAAATATTAAATAAAAACTTATATATATATATTACAATAGACAATAGGTTAAACTAACTTTGTGTTGATTTGAAGTCATTGGTATGTGTTTTGAGGTCGTAACATTTATATCCGTAAAGCATGTTTTTTTTTCAGGATTTCAAAAAATGAAAATCGTACACTTACTAATGTTGTGTATCTTTACAATAACTATGAATATTGTCGTTTTTGACTTCAACCAAAGGAAATCTGGACAGTTCAAAGAGTAGACAAAATCTGATCTTTATTGATGGTTTTTTCCACTTATCTTATACTTTTCTAACTAGTATTATCTAATACTAAAAATATGGAAAGCCCCTCTTGCTAAAGTATCATCCTTTGGATATACGCTTTGCTACTAACTCTTCTTCTATCATGTGATCCCTTTTAGGTTGTCTGAGTTTCTATTGACGGGGATGATCGATATCTCTATTTATGGCAGATAATTATCCGAAAATATTTACGAAGCAATAATTACTTTTATTAGTTAGCTATAAAGAGCTAATTATACACCTTTCTTGAAATAATGAAGTTCTTGAAGTTTATTAGCCATTGTCTTGAAAATGAATTTCCTATTTAAATGAACCATCTGGTGATTTCAGATGTCTCAAATTACAAAGAGAAATAGAAAAAAAACTCTTATAGTTATATACTGTTATAAAAAACACCTTCATAATACTATACCTCAATTTTATCTTTAACTAAGTTCAAAGATAATAATACTATTGATATTTTGATAATAATAATAAATGAGCTAATCTGTATTGGTAGATATACCAATACAGGGGTATTTTCGGATATAAACCCTTATATTTGTGAGATCGTCAGAGTTGGCTATCATAGGCTTGGTGGGTGACATGGCCTTCAACACCATAGAACCCTAATGACAATGACCCTAACAGCTGATATTCCAAAAGGAATAGGCTATAAAAAAACACATTTAATAAACATTGGCTCTTTAGTATACATTCAGAAAAGGTATCGCAGAGGCTAGTTGCTCTGGATCCACCACTAGGTCAGTAGGAGTGAGGTTCTCTTTTCATAGTGTGTTGTTGTGTTATTGTGTTACTCTTTGTGCCTCTGGTTTTGTCAGTGCAAGACAAGCCTTCTACTAAGAAAGGGGCAGTAGTCTCCAGAAAGACCTGTTTATCAAGCATATTCACAAGTCAAGAAGTACCCATGTGTGCCTACATACCCTCCCATTCTCACTGTTATTTGGTTTTGCTATGCAATTCATTCGTTGTTCTGTTAAAAAAAGACCCTACACTCCACCAACAATCCTTGCATTACCCAACATCACACTTTATTGAATGACAGAGAAGTGATAAACATATATTGTAAAAAAAATTCTTTTATTCGATAGCAACTAGTTTTCTTCACGAAATTCAATAGCCAGGATGAATTCTTATTTTCATGTATCTGTTAGTGTTAATATATAAATCAAACATCCTTCTCTTATTCTATTAGAAATGATGATTACCAAATATTGCAAATAGCCTCAATTCGACTCTTTTAAAGCAATTGTTTTTCTAATATACTATCTTATTTTATCTCTATGAAAGTAGTCTCGATGCCTGTTTAAGCACAATAATAATCATAAAAGAAATAGCTTTGAAGAATATGTGCTTTATTTATATCACATGTAGTATTAAGATGTATATGGTTATTACATTATTAAATACTTCTATAGTTAAACAGTATACTATTTAATTATCTATTTAATTATTTGCTATTTACATTAGAATAGTTTAGCCTTAATAATTTATATCTACATATGCTCTTGTTTGCTGTGATTCAATTTGTGTACTATTAACAGCTGTAGGCCTAAAAGTATTTCCTTGCATTTTAAGTATACCTCTATTTTCTGCTTATGTTGATGCTTCTAGAACAACAACATAATTTGAAACCAGTGATGTTTTGTTTTATTTCTCACACACAATCTTTTTTTAAAAGTACTAATTATGGAAAAATTGAATAAAATAAGAAGGTTGATCCTAATGATCATTATTGTCTTAAAACATGGACCACCTCATCCTATTTAGTAATATGCACTCATCAATACTGTGTAGGTTGTAGGTGTTGATATATAGGCTTATCTGTATGCATTTCTATTTTCTTCCTTAATATCACTACTGTCAATAGCAACAAACAACCCTAAAAATAGATAGTGAAGGGGGGAAAAAAAGTTTATGCTATGCTTGCATTCAATTTCATGAATAACGTGAGACCCAAATTAAATTAAATCCGAAAGATCCTTGCTGATTTCTAATAACCATTTCTGTCAAAAACTCACTTTACACTCTAACGTTTCATTTTTTATTTCAACTGCCATTGATCAAGGATTATCCATAAAACAACTTCATAAGTGTACTTAAATTCTAATTATAACAATTCTACATTGGATTGATGTTATCTTATTTTCATCATTTCACTGTTTGGTTTGAGAATCTATATTCTTATGTGTATTTCATCTTGATATGCATCGGCCTTTTTGGTTACCTAAGAAAAAGAACAAGAAAAAAGAAAAAGAAAAAAAGAAACCCTTAACAATGGGGTTTTTGTGTGATACAATTGGACCCAAAAAAAAAAAGACAATAGAAAGATAAAAGACGGAGTTTATTTCTTTATGCAACACGAAATGCGAAATTAGGTATCGGAATGTTCTTTTTATATAAGTATATCAGATAAGCAGCTTTTGCCTGTGCTTTTAAAGCACAAGAAAGAATAAACAAAGGAAAGAAAAAGAAGAAGCAAAGATTAGGAAGAGAATGGGTGTATTATAAGGGTATAGAAGAACATAGAATAGTATAAATAAAGAGTAAAATCAGAGAGTAATGGCTTATTGGTACCGATGGAGAGGAGTGTTTAAGTCGGAGAGCATTTGTAGGCGACTTGCTTTCCATGCTATACCAATCTCTAGATCAGTCGCATCAAAAGTAGAACCAAGCACCTGATGGACTTGATGTGAGTAGCTTATGTACACCTCTTTGGTGTCTTTATGGATAGATGGGGAGGAAGAGAGTGGAGTAGACATGGGCATAGGAAGTGTCATTGGGGGAGGACAGGCATTTTGATAGGAAGAGCCTGAGGAGCTTGAACAAGACAGAGAAGGAGAGAGGAGAGGAGAAGACAAGGATGAGGAAAATGAAAATGAGGAGACAGTGGGTGTATGAGGAGGAGTTGTTGGAGTGGTGATTGTAGTTGTTGGGGTAGCGGTGGCAGGATTCATCTTAGTCATTGGAGTGGTGGTGGTGGTGGTGGTGGTAGATAGAGATGAAGACAGAGAAGACGGGAGAGCAGTTTTGCGCTTACTCACGCGTCTATCTAAGGTGCATTTCCTGACAAGCTTTGACAGGCGTGACTTGAGATTGCTTGTGGGTTGGCTGTAGATCACATCATTTGAAGGGTCTTCCATTGTTATGGTGTAATAATAAAAGAATGAATGGATAGAATAAAGTATGAAGAGAGAAAAGTGTCAAATAACTCATTTAACAAGAGATTATTTAAACCCTAAAATGTGACAGTTTCGGACCAGAAAGAAAACCCACTCCGCATGAACGAATGATAACAGAAAATAAGATAGAATAGCGTGGTGCTTTAAAAAAAATTCCATTCTCCATGTTTGGTTATGGAATATTGGGTAAAAGCCCCAGAGTAATAATAATAATAAAGAAGGAAAAAGACTGAGGATTCTATACGAGTCGACTGTTTTATTTCATGAAAAAAAGAAAACACAGGTGCCCAATGAGACAGTGGAATAAAGAAAGAAAAATATACATCTCTAAACAACTATTGTTTTTATGTTTTTATTATCATTATTTTATATTTACATTGGCTCTTTACTGCTATTTGTGTTCTTTGGTTGCGCAGGGTATTTTATAGAGAATGTAGAATTACCATTTCAAGTCTTATCTTAATGATGTCCATAAATGGGTGTTCCGTAGTGAAGGTTATATCCGAACAATAATAAAACACTCTTTAAATTCCAGAGGATAGTAACAGATGCATTATTCCACTCTCTTGATTCTCGATCCAATTGACCTATTTGACCTATTTGACCTATTTGACTCATTCCTCTGACCAATAAAGATCAAATAAACATGCATTGATGTCTATAGAGGTGGATGTAGATGTTGATATATTTATAGATGTTAGTGAATAGGTATAACTATGATGTGAATATAAAAAGATAAGAGAAGATAAGAAAACAGGAAAACAGGAAAATAAGAAATTATTAAATCGTTAAGTCATTAAATCATTAAGTCATTATTTATTCTTTCGCTACCACTTCTTCCTCTTCTTGCTCGCTGGGAGTGGAGGGCGCCTCTCCTTGTTCAGTCTCATTCACAGACCCATTCTTCTTATTATACATAGCCTTGAGCAAATCCTTGTCTTTTTGCTCACGTATACGGTCCATCTCCATAGCACCTCCCGTCTTCTTCAACTTCCTAGCCCCCACAAAATCACCCAACTCTTTCTCAAAATCATCCACTCGATTCGCCTGCTCTCGTTGTCGCATCTTCTCCGACTGTTCCAGTGCCTTGAGTCGTCGATCATGATCCACATCAATCGTAGTCACCTGCTTCAATACACTGGACATGCCTTGGAACCCTTCTTCTGCTGGTGCCACTCTGAACTCGCGCACCACAGGCCGTGCTTTTGCCTGATAGACACAGATCTTCTCTAGCTGCTCATACACCTCCAACAGGGCTGCCAAATCATCCTTCATATCCAACAACAGTCCTTCCTGCTCCTTGAGGGACTGCTGTTCTTTCACAATTGTCTGCAGCTCCTGCTCCCATGTCTTTTTCCATGTCGGCTTCACCTTTACAATGTACTGACCAAACTGCTCAATCTCCTGGGCCAATGCCTTAGTTTCCTCAGCACAATGGGTCATCTGTGCCTCGGAGGGTCGAGACTTGCGCAACGTCACATCCAGCTTCAATTGATCAATGGTGTCCTGCAAATCCTCCAATCGAGCTGTAATCTTATCCGAGTCCGTCAACAGCTGCTGCTTGCCCTGCTCCACAAACTGGCGGGCTGTGGCATGAGTGGTGACGACAGGCTCAGTAGACTCGGATGCAGTCTGTCGCACCTCCTCTGCTTTCTTGCGCAGATGATCAAGCACAGTGGCCGTCGTGTCTCGCATCTCGCCCTGCAACTGTCGAAGTACCGCCATGTCACGCTTCAGGCTCTCCACCTCACCCAACTGCTGCCGTGTGACTTGTGGACTCAACCCTTGCACCACTGCCACTGCCTTTTCTTCAGCCACTGCCTTTCCAGTAGCAGGGTTGGCCGTGGAGACGGGACGATGTTCGGCCATCATCATCTTATGCACCATATCCCGCATCAGGCTCTGTGGCTTTGTCTCTGTCTGCTTCTTCACACTCTCCAGTCCCTGTTGAAGCTGCACTTGGTTGTCCTTGAGCGCCTTGCTGATCATCTGGACAATGCCCTCCTTCCACCGCTTCTGCTCTTGGTCCTGCTCATCCAAGTTCAGCATCAGCACGGACCTGTTCACCACCTCCTCCAGATGCTCTAGTTGATAGAACACAAGCACCGTGGGGTCACGGATGTAGATGCTGGGAAAGTCGTTTTGGCGCGACGTGTAGCCAAACTTTTCAAGAAACAGCATGTGGAGGGCAGGAATGGAGATGTCTCCGCCGTACTGGACTTTCTTCACTTCCTTGGCGATCTGTAGGTACAGAGTGATACCAGTGGGTGTGTCTTCAGGCACACTGCTGAGTTTGGGCTCTTGTGGGAGGGCAGGGACAGGTGGGAGGGGAGGAGCGAGGGTGGTGTAGTCTTGGTGGCGCTTGGTGTCTGTGCGGAACATGGATGCTCTTCGTACAGAGGAGCGACGAGCAAGGTTTTCTTGGCGTTTGAGAGCAGCAAGAGCACTGGCAGTATGGGGATCTGACTCATCAAAACTAGTAGGAGGTTTGTTATTAGTGATGTTACTGTTCATAGTAGCACTAGTGTTGTTGTTGTTGTTGTTGTTATGAGGAGGACTGGGGCTGTTGCTATTGCTATTGTTGTTGCTGCTGCTGCTATTGCTACCGATGCTGTTGCTGTGATGGAGTGAGTGATGTGAGTGGAGTGAATGATGGTGGTGGAGGTGATGGAGTGGCATGGTGGGTGGAGTGAGTGGGGGTGGAGGCAGTGGTGGTGACGCAGGGATGGCATGAGGATTGCTGATACTGGCAGTGCCTGTGGTGGTGACAAGACTGGCAATGCTCACTGTGCTGGGTTGTGGATAGCGTCCAGACAACGATCGATTGGAGGAGGTGGAGCGGGAGGGCGAGGGCATTTTTGTGGGTGGGGGTGCTGCTGAGGAGACAGAAGAAGGAGAGATCGGAACAGTCTGTCCTGCTATCTGGCTAGAAGAGGAATATGGTCTAGTCATACTCCCTGTTCTTTGTGGATAAGGATACCTCACCCTTGTTTCAGAAGAAAGAGAAGGACGGGGCATGCCTTGGTACAGATCGTATTCAGAAGGTGTAAGGCGTCCTGAGGGTGGCGGAGGCGGAGGCGCTGGTGGAGGAGATGCAGTGCCGTTGTAGGGAAAGGAGGAGGCAAAGGGAGGTGGAGAAGTAGCCCCATTCCCATTCATAGCGTAAGAACGAGGGTGGCTGGCTCTTGCTAGTGCAGCAGGAGGAACACTGCTATGCCAGGACTCAGTGCGATGGTCTTTCTCCCTAAGGTACTGCTGCTTTCCTTTGAGTCCATGCAATAGATGGACAATGACATCTCGAATACGAGGCAAGTATTGGTCCAATGCAGCTGTAGAAGGCGGTTGCTCCATGGCACTCTTCACGGATTCCCGAAGATGGCCTGGAATCCAGCCGAGATCACTTGAGAATAGGCTTAGTTATTCCTATTCTGGAGTGTAGAATAGACTACCTTATAGGCACATTGGCTTCTGCAAAGGCCTGTGTGACTTGATAAAACTGCTGTTCGAGTACTTCTTGAATATCAATAATCTGTGCTGTAGACACTGCTAGTTGTGACCACTGCGTCAGTGCTTCCAGTAATGTTTTGGTGGTACGCAGCAGACGAGTGACGACGTGCTCAATCTCTGCAGACTAGGATGACGATAAGTTTCTTTCATCTCATGATATGACTGTTTTATTATTCTAAATTACCATGGCTCTTCCTGAACTGCTCATTGATCTGCCAGAGTCTTGGCGTCGAGGCGTAGGTGACGGTGGATACGCTTCATGCGTGTATTCCATGACAACAAGTACACAAATAATGGAGCTCCAGAGGTTCTCTCCGGAGTTTTATGGTGATATCACGTGGTTTGAGTCACGGCTTGGCATGGGTAGTGTCTAGGGCAGAGTAGGGTTTATGCATTCCCCCTTGCTCTACGAATGACAGCATGGCAAAGTGAGTTGTAGTGCATGAATAATATGTATGAATGTGTATGTACACCTATGCCACTATTTTTCATGGACTGCTTTTTATTGTTATCATTGTTTTTATCATTGTTATAGTGTGAAGAGTAAGTTGGCTATAGAACAAAGACAGTAGGGTTGTGTGTATGTGTGTGTGTGTGTGTGTGTATTTAAGGTATGTATAGACTTTAGAAAACAGTGTCATCAACAAGTAAATTAGATAAATAGACTGGATAAATAGACTGGATAAATAGGCATGATAAATAGGCATGATAAATAGCAAAATGAAATACGATGGAACAAGGTATACAAAAAATAGAACAGAGCACCTTGTAGAAAGACACTGGCCTGCAGGTCTGTCTTGATGGCTGGCACCTTCTATTGGACCTTCTCCATTCAATTCAAGCCGACATAGTGACCGAACAGAAAACAGTCTTTGCATGCCCCTGGACTCTTTCATGGCGGCGCAACGCATCCATACGGGTGAATGTCTTGCCACAGTAATGACAGAAGCACAGTGGACGGTTCTTGAGGTGGATGGTTTGGTGGCGAGAAAGATCATAGGAGCGACGGAAGGTCTGTCCACACATCTTGCCTGTGGAGTCCACTGGATGGTCACAGAGAAAGTGGCCGACAGAAGAACGACGCTTAGGCAGTGGTTGAATAGGAGCAAGATGGGAGTAGGAGGTAGGAAAGTAGGAAGAGGTGGAGGAGGTGAGCGAAGCAATGGTGGGCAGTGTGACATTGCAGGGAGCCATGTTGGGGAGTGGGGCGGGGAGTGTACATGAGGCATGCGTTGGATCTGCTCTGGTGGTGTGGCCCTGGAGACTGACACTGGCACTCTTTCGGGGAGGGGTGAATGCGTAAGTGGCAGGATCAGTGGCAGAAGCAAAGGACCATCTTCGTACAGTGGGTCGGATAAGAGTGACGGATGCGGGTGGGGAGTGGAGTGGGGAGAGAGTGCATATGGGCTGCGGTTGTGGTCTGACGGGCATCAGGGCTTCTTCTCTTGTAGTCTGTAGTGGATGAAGTACTACGTCTATTCTGCTGTGGTGAGGTCTATTCCAAAGAGCCTGCTGAAGACATATATCCTTCTGCAGCAAGAGGGCTGTGTTGTGTTCATCCAGCAGTGTCATTGTATAGGCATCAGTGCTGGTCTATGGAGAAGGAGAAGGAGAAGGAGAAGAAGAAGGAGAAGAGGTATCTTGTAAGCTTCAAGGGTTCTTGGCTGAATCTTACCTGTATCTTACTTTCAATCTTTTCCTTTAATTCAGACAATAGAATAGGTTTGTTGTGGTCGACATTCAAGTGAACAAGATGACTCCCATGCATTGGCACATACACTCTACTAATGTCAATCATGAACCAAATGTGTGTGGTGTATTTACCTAAAATGATAACTTGTCTTGGACATCATCATAATAAAGAGAAAGAAAGACTAAATAATGGGACGATAAAAGAAAGAGAGAAGAGGGAGATGAGTGGCAATTGGATTCATCCTCTTTTCTAATTTATACTGCTTGGGATATTTCCAAAAGATCAATAGAGTTTATTATGTATCTATACTGTCTTGTTCTTAACTGACCTGTGGACAGCAGAGTGTAGATGAATTAGAGTGTAGAGAGTGTAGATGGTGTAGAATGTCGATGGTGTAGGATTGTGTAGAATGTCGATGGTATAGGATTGTGTAGATTACATTGGAGTAGACTACAATCCACAGCACACTCTACTCTTTACATACTACTCTACACACATAACCCTACTCTCCTAGTGCCATGCCATGTGGCAAGTGAATGGGTCATGTCCATCAGAGTAGGTCTTGACTAGCCACCCCTATCAACCTACAGTACACTACAAAACACCACATGAGTTGGGTGGGAGTGGCATAAGCGAGTCCCTGTCGGTCCCAGGAAACGGGTGCAAAAGGCCCTCTTTTTCTTTCTTTCTTTCTCTTTCTGTGGATTTAAGGAATAAGAAATAGACACAGAAGAAACAACAAACCCCTCTCCTTCCTCTCCTTCCTCTGTAGTGGTGTAAGTGGAAATAGAAATAGAAATGTAGGTACAGGTAGATCTCATTCATATTGTGTCCAAAGATCTTCCTAGTGCTATGGACACATCTACCCTCATCTTTATTAGAGTTGCTGTTGGATGATTCAACCTCAAGGAATCCATGGTGTCATGTGGCTAAGAGAAGGAAGCCGTATCGGGATCCACCATGGCATAACCAAGTCCATAGTGCCAATAAGTCCATAGTGTCAATAGGAACATAGTGTCAATATGAATCCACACTTTCATGTGGCAATCACAGTCTTATGTGATGGTACCAGGCATAAAACGTGTTGATCTCTCCTATTCCTATGTCTCCTGTACTATTCTATTCTAGACCCAACATGTCATTGAAAAAGGGAGATAAGTCCATGACTTACTGCATAGCATCCCACTACTGCCTGTAGAGAAGAAAGAAAGATAGATCAATGGATAGGAATCATCACGATTACTGTTATTATCAGCACCATCACCATCACCCATCTATAAGAGGCGGTGCCATTATAAGATATAGACTGGAGCAAGATGGAATAAAACAAAACAAAACAGAACAGAACAGGACAATATAATTTACTACCCACTCATGTACAAAAGTGGGTCTTGTCCATGGTCTTGTCTTTGTCCTCTTCATAGACTCATAACACTAGGCATAACGCAGGAGACTTTTATCTTCCACTCTTTGTTATTTACCAACCCAATAGAAATCCACCCACCCCCTTATTTATTCTTCTGTTATGGTTGCTATGGTTGCTATGGTTGCTATGGTTGCTATGGTTGCTATGGTTGCTATGGCTGGTATGGCTGGTATGGCTACTCACACTCCTTGACTTGGAATAGCATCCCATTGTGCATGGTCAGTCTACGAATAAGAACATGACCAAATGCAGTGGCTGGTGTTAATACTCCACCCTGCTGGCCCAGTGATGGCAGTGCCTCCATAGACTCCACAATGCACATGGCAGATTCTGCTACCATGCGACATGTCTCTCCATAGCCAGGATCCCTGAATCCTGTGGAAACAAGCACACCCCACTAAGTCTATAGGATTGGGTGTTGCAATGGACTTCTCTCCACTGGCAGATGTCTTACCAGTAACACTGCCACGCACACGCACAGTCGCCTCATGTAGTTGTGTCTCTCCTACCCCCACAAACTCCATCGTAAAGGATCCCTTCTTTCTTGCCTCTCTATCGGGCCCTGACCCAGCAGCAGGCAGACACCCAAGCAGCCACCCCAGCAGCCTCTCATTCTTCACCATACAATGCAGCAGAGGCCCCAATGTCATCCACAGTCCTGTCCATGCAAGACACACCAGCCATGGCATCGACACTGTCTCCCTGTAGCGAAACAGCCGTCCGTACGAGTCCTGTTCCTTTAGGCCCCAACTCCTTGCCACCACCTTTTCATTGATGGCTGCCATGACATACATGCCTTGCCATTGCTGGACACCTGCATCATAGGTGGGCCAGACAAGGGTGGGTGTGGCCAGACCACGCACAGGAGAGAGGAGGTAAGGATCTACCGCCTGTGAAGTCGTAAGGTGCTTGTCTCCCATCAGTAGAAGACAGGACGCATAGCTACCACCCGAAACACCGCCCTTGAGCTGTGTGAAGGATCCTTTGACGTTGGCTGTAGGGAGTCCGTGGGTGTTGCGTAGATAGTCCACCACCCTTTAATAATAATAAAGTCCATGCATTGGTCTACTGTTTCTTGTCTTTGTTCCTGGACTGCTTCCCCAGCCATGTCATACAAACACACTTACATAAGCACTCCAAGATCACTGGGCACTGAATCAAATCCACAGGCAGGCACCAGCAGAGTGCGCTGTGCCATGGCCCGTGTGTGGTAGTGATCCACCATGTACTTTATCCATGTGTATTCTCCACTAATGTCCACATAGTGGGTGTGTTCCTTCAGACAGGCTTCTACAATGGGCTTTCCATACTGCATAAAAGGGCCTGGTGGCAAGACAGTTTAGTTCTGTGGTTCTGTGGTTCTGTGATTCTGTGGCTCTGTAGGGTGGAGACTGTATTTACCTACCATGTTCATCACAACACGTGTCTGTGAAAATACAGTCTCCAGTGTCTCGGGGGCATTGATGTCTGCCACAAGAAGATCCACTGTCTATTGGACATTCCCATCCAATGAGTGGGTGAGTAATGTGGCCAATGGACCTTCCTCCCTGCTCATAGCTTACCCTGGCTGCAGGATACCTCTCGCTCAGTGTGTCTTTGGCTGTCTGTAGCTTCTCCCTACTGCGGCCTGCCATGGCCCATGTCAAGTTCTAGTAAAATATAAATACACAACACCCTTGTACAGTGTGATGTGGGTGGTGGTGGTGGTGGTGAGAGTCACCCTGAGCCTACTTTGTCGCCTGTTTCTAACAGGTATTCAGCAGTACATAGACCAGTAAACCCAGTAGCACCGTACAGCACTGGAACACTCCCGACTGTTAGTTCTCTATTGTCTTGTGTCTTGTCTTTCTGTGTTTACCAATAGAATAAGGCCGTGTTGCTGGATCTGTAGGCATGATCAAAGAAAGTCCCTCGTCTGTTTCTATAGACCCACTCTGTAGTTGTTGCCTGCTCATCATCACGTGACTGTGGCTGTGGCACTGACAGTGTGGATGGGGGAGGGGGAAGTAGGAAAATAGAGCCCCAGTCCATCTTTGCTTAGTTTGGTTTCTCCTTTTTTTTTTTGACAAGCGACTGTTCTTTTTTCCTTTACAGAGAAGAATCCAGTCACACCCACTCCACTCATATGAAAAGGAGCAGTGATAGTGTTCTTGGACAGTATATAAGCCCCTTTCTCAACTCTCTTGTGCTAATCAACAAATGACACTCTACTGTTTCATTGTGCGTGTGCGTGCAGTAGTAGTAGTAGTAGTGGTGGTGGTGGTGCTGTTGTTATTGCTGTGGGCGGGTGGGTGGTCCGAGAAAGAGTCAAGACAGCAACAACTGAATCTCCACGACTATCGGAGCTTGGAATGGCTACTGACTCATGCCAGTGCATGGCAAACCCCACTGGTGTCTTTTCCCTTGAGTGTTGGCTGGTATTCTTTTGTGACGGGTGTTGTGATGGCATGGATGACGCTGTATCTGTCCAATCCCATCACGAGTGCTGACAAGGAAGCCTATCTCTCAAGTGAATTTTGACAAGAGCCATGGGTCTGGTTGTTATTGACTCGGGAGAAATGATTGGCTTGGACAAGGAGAGGGCACTGACAAGAAGAAGCTGTTCTTGGATCATTCTTTTATTATTATTTCTTGTTATTTGTTAATTCCTGTTATTTCTTGTTAATTCCTGTTATTTCTTGTTAATTCCTGTTATTTCTTGTTAATTCCTGTTATTTCTTGTTAATTCCTGTTATTTCTTGTTAATTCCTGTTATTTCTTGTTAATTCCTGTTATTTCTTGTTAATTCCTGTTATTTCTTGTTAATTCCTGTTATTTCTTGTTAATTCCTGTTATTTCTTGTTAATTCCTGTTATTTCTTGTTAATTCCTGTTATTTCTTGTTAATTCCTGTTATTTCTTGTTAATTCCTGTTATTTCTTGTTAATTCCTGTTATTTCCTATTATTTCTTGTTATTTCTTGTTATTTCCTATTATTTCCTATTATTTCCTATTATTTCCTATTATTTCTCATTATTTCCTATTATTTCCTATTTTTGTCTTGCTCCAACAACAAACTTGCTGTCTATTTTTGTCTTTCTCTTTCTCTTCCATCTCTTTCTTTTTCTTCTTCTTACACACCTTTAAATACACCCACCCAGAAACACACCCTGCTGTTTTTTTTTGTCCAAACAAACAACCTCTAACAAGAATAAAACGTCACTTTGCCATGGCCATAACGAGAGAAAACAGAGCCTTTATGACGCTCGACCAAAGTTCAATGCCTAATTTCAACTCATCTTGGGTCAATTATAAAGGTAAACAACTCACGCCTTCTTGGACTGAAGCAAAGGACTAGGCGCGTGGTTCACTACTCTTTTTGTGGTGGCTACTCTCAAGGCGTTGTTTACTGTCATTCCCTTTATCACGCCAGAAGCAAGCTGGACACTCACCAACATCTCCTTCAACTGTGTATGCTATTCTACTCTATTCTACCCTCTTTGTGTGCTGTGTTTTATTGACAGAGTTGTATGGGATGGTAGGGTCATTATATCATGTTCCATTGGGTGCAGGGTATTCCCTTTGAGAACAACCAAGGTGCCTATGATGGACTGACATTGTGGGAGCAGATTGACGGAGGAGTCCAATTCACAGCAACCCGGAAGTTTCTGACTGCAGTCCCCATTGCCTTGTAAGTTTGGACAGAAGAAGAACAATAACAAGGTGGCTCTACTAACAGAAGAGATGGGCTTCTACTAGATTCCTACTCAGCACACACTACACACACTATGACTTTATTCTCTTTGCTATCAATTTCACTGCTCTTCTGGTGGTGTTGGTGGCAAAACTCCCCATCATGCATCGTGTGCGTGTGTTTGGCATTAACAAACTGGACTATGACATGGATTAAAAGAGTCACAAGAAAGAGAGGAAAAGAAAGAAAGAAAAAGAAAGAAAAAAGAAAGAAAAAAAAAGAACATCTCTTCCAACCTATACATACCTCTCCTACCTTTTCAAACAAAAACAAAAACACTTCTTCTTTTCTCTCTAGTAAGTCACTGAATCTTACCTGCACACTCCAACTCAATTTGCACTTCTCCAACTCAATTTGCACACAAAGATTATTTTATTTTTTCTTTCATTTTCTTTCTTTTTCTCTTCTTCTTCTCTGTCTCGAGTCATGTGGTATTCTCATTGGATGTCATGTCATTGTCTTTCTATTTATTTGTTACAAGTAAAAAAAAATGTGTCTTTTGTTTGCCTCTAGAAGAGTGGCAGGCACTTTAATCATCCCGTCATGGATGTGAAATGGCTGTAGTGGAGTCCACACTTCACGTGATGTGGGTAGTGCCTGAGTTGAGTTTATTTTCCTTCTTTCTCTTCTTCTCACTCATGGTAAAAGAGAGAGACAATAGAGAGAGAGAGATACAATAGAGAGGTATAATAGAGAGAGACTGATAGAAGGAACAGGGTAACTGTCTAGGCAATAACAAAGGTGGACACCGCTTGGATGGCTCTTCTCTTCCTAATACCACCACCACCACCACCACTGTTGCTGCCCATGTAGACCAGCATGGGCGTGAGGCTATGTTGGCTGCTGCTGAACAACGCAAAGTAAAAGCAAGTACAGGCAAATACAAGCAAGAAAAACAAATTACTTATACTCTCTAGGCTGAGAAGCGTGGTGTAAAGAATAACCACCAGGCCTACCTACAGCAGATACAGCAGACAGAGGCTGCCCATGCTGCTGCTGCTGCTTCTGCTTCTGCTTCTGCGCCTCTTGTAGTAAGTGGTGGTTAGCTCTGTGGCTGTATGGATTCTATAGTAGACATAGACGTCACACCCATAGCTACCTACAGCTGTGGACAGAGAAGAGAGAAGAGAGAAGAGAGAAACAAAGAGATGTGTGGGTGGCCAAAGCACTGACACTTTAAGCATAGTGGGACTAGTGCAGAAGAAAGGAAACAACCCTCCCTCCAGAAGAAGGTGGAAAAGGAGCCAATCACAGCAATGGAAAGCAGACACCACTGTAGACACACCCACAGTGCATCGACAGAAAAGACAGACACACATCGAGAGAAGAGAAAGGAGGATTAGATCAATGACGCCCATTCAATAAAATATGATTCCGATCAGTCTACAGCCAATCCCCTCTCTCTCTTTCATTCTCAGACACTGTCTTTTTCCTTTTCTTTTCTTTTCTTTTCTTTTCTTTTCTTTTTCTTTTCTTTCTTTTCTTTCGTTTTGGCTATCACCTCCTATGCCTCGTGAACATATGCAATCCACCAAAGTAGTGCTTATTCTGTGCTCATGCTTCTTCTCCTATGGTGTAGGTGGTCTTTGCTCTCTAATACTCCACAAAAGACAGTCCCTATGGAAGGAGAAATAGATAGAACAAGGCGAGAAGAGTACTTATTCCCCTATGCATGCCCCATAGACACACTGGTCTGACTGGGCATTTGATTACTATATGCTATGGGCTAATCCCATGGACCACCCAGAAGCAGTCTCCCGCGCAGTGGTAGGTTTCTTGGTTTGCTTCCTGTGTGTCCATGAGGGAGCAAGTCCATTGATCCCATGCGAGTAGTTGTACTATACTACACAAGTGCAGGCACCCGACATTCTCAAGTACATCCCATTTGTTAATCTGATCATTGCTGCCTTTGGATTTGCTGCTGGACTGGCGAACATGACCGATGGCAATGTTCTATTTGACGGTGCCTCTCTTGGTAAGCCTAGCTAGTACGATGTATGGGTGGATAAGAAAAAAGGATGATTGACAGCAGGGAGACAGTGTTGATGTTGTTTGGTCTGTCCACCTATGCCACCTCTGTTAAGCCTGGTAAGTTGGACGGCAGAGAAGAAAGACGGAGACTCATGGATGAGAAAAACATACACAACAGCATTGGCTACCATCACTAGTTCTACGGATGAGAAGGAGTTGATTTCTTCTCTCAAGAACATTGCTGCTGCCCATTTTATCATTGTTCTTGCTATAACAGGTGAGATAAATCCATGATAGAGAGAACAGCAGACCCATACGATGGATCTTGTAGGCATTATTGGACTTCAAGTAGCCCACTTTCTACTGTCAAGAAGAGCTTCTTCTGCAGAGAACGAGACACCAGCTGTTGTGGAGAAGAAGGATCAGTAAGGAGACGAGTGTGCCATGGATTAGAGTGGATTAGAGTGGATCCAGGGCAGAGTCACCTATGGATGTGGATGTGGATGTGGATGTGATTGAAATTAAAGAATAAACCCTATTATTTGCTTTCTTAATGAGAGATAATCATCCTTATGGACACTGGACGTGCTACCGATAGATGGAATGGACTCACTATTTGTAAGGAGCAGGTGTACGTCTTTATAATGTGTTATGGGCTGTTATTCACAATGTTTCTATTTACAATGATATTCCCTCATTCTCAGTCATTGAGGTAATGTCTTAACATTCTTTCATGGAATATGTCTTGGTATCTCATGTAGAATCTCAATTGCTTCTCTGCCTTTTCTCTTCTCAGGATGACATCGTCCTCTTCTTCTGATAAACACTCTTCGCTATCATCGTCAACATTGGGTTGGAGATCAGTCTCAATTGCATGAGCAATATCAAGTACACCGTGTCTTGATTCTATAGTGCGACTCTCTTCCCATAGTGCGGATAAGGTGGCCGTGTCTTTTTGTAGGGGTTGTGGTTGTAGAGCTGTGGGTAATCTCTCTCTTGTTGTGCTGTCTGCATCGTCACACTGATGGGCACCGTCTCCCTCTTCATCAGAACTATCTACTTCATCCTCACTCTCGATCACTCTTTTGCTTTTGTATTTGTTTGGGTCTTCTTTTCTCATGTATTCACTAGGGTTTGCCTCTTTACTCTTATCGTTCTTCCTATCTACAACAAAACGGCGTCTCTCGTCGCTGCTCTCGTCGCTGCTCTCATTCACAATAAAGCCGTCGCTCTCCTCATCTTCGCTCTCCTCATCTTCGCTCTCCTCATCTTTGCTCTCCTCATCTTTGCTCTCCTCATCTTCAATAGAACTGTCTCTCGCATCTCCATACATGATCTTGTCTTTGGATGTGCCTTTACCTTTCCTAACCCATAGCTTATCTCTCGCCACAATAGAGCCATCGTCTTCAACAACCACCCTATCGAGTCGCTGGGGTAGACCCATGAAGAAATGCGCTTTTCTCTTCAACCGAGCCACTCTTTGCTGTTGAGTTGTGCCAAAATAGTGATCCATACCATCCACCACTGACACAACATCGTTTTTACTCACATGGTACTATCATACAATACAGCATACTGCCTATGAATATCCCAGACATCAACACCCATAGACACCAGTACTTGCCTTTCTAATGTGTTCATTTCTCCGTGTCTTTAGATGGAGACGAACAATAACATCACGCAAGAACAGTACTAGCTTCTGGTACATGTCCAGCACCACTCCTCGTGAGATGGAACCATAGGGACTCTGGACATAGATACTAAACAAGTACATACACAAGTACATATAGAATCAGCCACGCTTCTCCCTTGCTTCCTCATCACCTACTGTGCTGAAAGACATGACATCTCCCATAAATTAAACATCTCTTCTGCCTTATTCAATGCATCCTTCCTCCACCCAAAATGCTCGACCGGATCTGCTCCTTCTGATGCCACATGCAGTGTCTCCACCCATGCCTGCCGCTGTGCCTGATCTTCTATAAACTTACTCCAAAGCTGTCTCTCATTCAATGGACGCTCCAAAACAGCCTTTATTCTCTTTGTCTCCTCCTCCTCACTGCGGTAGATGTACAGCTGTTGGCTGTCATTCACTACACGACACCATCGATCCACCTCCATGTCGACCTCCCCTTGATAATACACCCATGGTCTCTCCATGGCCACAGGATAGCGTCTGTGGAGATCTCTCAGTTGGATGTCACACATGCGCTGGTCGATTTCTTCTTTCTTGGCCAGGCGCACCGCCTCCTTCTCTTCCAGCTTTATCCATGCATCTGACATTTCATAAGCAAAGGGAATGCATGTTGAGGAAGAGATACTGCATTTCTCCAGTGTGTCTATGGAAAAAGAAAAAAAGAAAAAAGAAAAAAGAAAAGGCAAGGGAAGAGGCAGGCAGGGATGAGCAAAGAAGAGAGCCTCTTTTTTTTTATATCTATATCTATATCTATATCTATATAGATAACAATAGTAACAATAATAATAATAATAAAAAAACTTACCAGCAGGCAGTGGGTTTTTCTCTGCACCTTGTCGCAGTATATCCAGAAATCGACACACTTCATAGAGTGTCTTGGTACGCCCCACACGCTCATGAATAGCATGAACATTGTGTCGTCCACACCGATCCAGAGCAGTGAAGAACCGACGCTTTTCTGTCTGTGTCCAGTACGATGTGCCAATGCTGGATCCCTTGAGATGAGAATACACAGTGTACTGGTAGGCCTCAAAGGCAGCCTCCTCCAGCAGAGATGTATAGGCCTTTTGTCGGGGTGTGTTGATGCTTTCAGAGAAGAGGTCCTTGTATGTGGTGTGGAGGGGGTGGAGTGGGTAGGGTGCGTTGGAAGAGAGCAAGGACTGGAGTGCAAGGGGTGGAGGTAGCTTTGATATTTTGGGCTTTGCCGTATTCCAATGGTTTCTTGGTATAGTCTTCTCGGGAAATATGGGCAGGATGAGTTTGCCTTTATCGTGTTTATCTATTTTCACATCAAACCATGGAAAGTATTTAAGAAAGGGGAATCGGATCACGTCAAGTTCGGGGTAAACGACGTCTTCTTTCTCTTCTTCTGAATCGTATTGTTGTTGTTGCTGTTGTTGCTGTTGTTGCTGCTGTTGTGCTGTCTCTAATGAAGCATTGGCTATCAAGAGACCGTCTCTGCTAATCTTTCTTTTCTTTCGTGTCTTCTTTTCCTTATTCGCTATGTATCTGGTAATAAGATGTTTGTCACCAACGGAGAGAGAATCTTTTCCATATAGAGTTCTAGGCCGGGTCTTTTTGTGCTCAATGGCACTGCTGCTGTCATTGAAGGTGGTGGCTTGCTCTTGGACTAATAACAGAGAAAACAGTGTCCAAAAGTGAGTTTGTCTATTCTTTTCTTATAGAACTTGTACTTACACAGGTCTTGTTCTGTTCTTTTCTCCATATTCACTATGAAGGCTACTCTTTTTTTTGTGACAGTAGTGGTAGTAGTAGCAGTAGTGGTAGTGTTCTAATGAGTTAAAGTTGGAAGAAAGAACATGCTTCTTATCTCTCTCTCTCTCTCTCTCTACACACACCCAAAGAATTTTTTTTGGATTTTAATCAGTGACACAACCTTCCCTTTACGTCCTAACAATAACCTTTTACGGAGCTGTGTTTAAAGTCAAAGGTTTATGGATATCCAGATTATTATTTACTTTTGTAGAATACCTCAATATTAAATTGTATTATCAATAGAATAGAATATTGACGAATAATATTGTTTATAATAATACTGTAGCTAGCACTATAGTATGACTATAGCTACTGCCCAAGTGCATTCCCTTCATAGCAATAGAATCCACACCCTAAAAGGCCTTGTGCTTTGTTATTAGGAGATGGATAACACTAGAGAATATACCCTAGACACCTTAGACACCTTAGACAGTATAGAAGACCACCTAAGACTGACTAGAAAACAATCTTAACTTATCTAATAACAGAAGGGTCTACTAGTAATAATTCAATCAAGAGAGATAATATGCTTACCTTGCACTTAATACTTGAATGTTAAGTTGTATGTTCAGTGCAAGAAATAACAAAATAATAACAAGACCAAAGAATAAGAAATATTTTCATTGAAGTGAGGTATATATTTTAGCCTCCACTTTCCTATAATTATCAAGTCAAACAATTCACACTCTATTTGCCTTGGACCTAAAGAACAGTATTAGAAACAATACTTAGCTCTCATTAAGTACTATTGTTGAGAACAGTTACAATGAGACAGTTGAGGTGATGATGAATACTGATTTAATCAATGACTATACTGTTCTTAATATAAGTAAGTTTGGTTCTATTTTATGGACAATAATCACTAGAGTTAACTTTATAAGTTCTATAATACATCTTTCTTAAGCAGTGTCATACTGCAAATACTGTGGGCTTAAAGATAACACATTATGTTAAACAATAAATACAGTGATTGAGTTGTAATTTTGGGATTGTTCTGTGTTGTATCCAGGGTCAATACAGAGACATGTCTAATATAAGTAATACTCATCAATTGCATCAACACTGATAAGTAGTTAGGGTCATGTGTATGGATTCAACTACAAGCATATAAGTGTAACCATGGCAATTGATTAGTATATAAAGAGTTGTCTATTCCACCAAATAAAAAGCAATCTATTTTCTTGGATAAAGTTCTGTCTCTTTACAGTCTCTTTATTCTTTAGTTCGGATAAAACATTCTTGTTCTATTTCTTATCTTTATAGCCAATTCTATACTATCTAATTGCAAAGTCAATAGTCATTGCTAAAACAGGCAAGTAGAGCTTGAAAATGATGATTTAGACAACGAAAAAATCTTTTTCAAACATATTAGCCAATCACATGAATATTGCGATTTTATTTTCAGGATATTTTCTTATATATCCCAAAAATCTCCTGATGTGTATTTGAATCAACTGTAAAGATGATCATTTACGCCAGGCACACATACGAAATCACAATAGTGAATTCACAGCCAATTCACAGCTCACAAATAACTCACAAATAATTCACAACTCATAGACACGTAGCATTTCCCTCTCTCTTCCTCCCTCCCTCCCTCTTTCTTTCTTTCTTTCTTTCTCTCTCTCTCTCCTCCCCTCTCTCCTTATATTGTGTTTGTGTCTGTGTTTGTGTTTGTGTCTGTGTGCATGGACATTGACTGGGAAGATCTGTTTGGCCCTGAGGAAGAGACTCTGACGACGATTCCTGGCTTATGTCTTGTTAAACAGGCCCTGGGCCATAAGGAACAAATGGAAATGGTCCAGGCTATTCTTGACTCGGATGTATTCTCCACTACCCAGGGCAGAAATCAAGCCATGGTATTTGGACAGCTACCCCATCACCTTGAACAGCTGAGTCAGTGGGTGAAGCAGCATCTGCCCCACCTTCTGCCTCCTCATCTTATGCACCGTACACCTCTGTTTGACCAAGCCATCATGAACTTGTACTGTAAAGGTAATAGTTGACAAAGTCACTCTTCTCTCTTATATAGCCTTATTCATAGGAGAGGGCATAGCTAGTCATGTGGATCTAGCACGGTAAGTATTGGGTATAGATAGATGAAGGGAGTGAAGAGTGAAGATGAATTGACTATGGAAAATATAAAAAAAAATAAAAATAAAAATAAAAAGTATAGTTTTGACGATGGGATTATCATTCTTTCACTGTTGTCGTCGTGTGTTATGACGCTGTCTCCAGTAGCAGACCCTACTCATCAAGTGCCTGTTTTTCTTCAACCTGGGGATATTCTGTCTCTCTCAGGTCCAGCACGATATGCATGGGAACATGGTATTAAGGCGTGTTTGTATGATGAGGTACATGGAGAGCGTATACAAAGAGGCACGCGTATTAGTGTGACGCTGCGTAAACTACACACCTAAAGATTATCATTATTATCATTATTATGGGGGGATATAAAAGACGAAAATAAATACTGTTAATCTGTTATTGTGATTCTGTGATTCTGTGATTCTGTGATTCTGTGATTCTGTGATTCTGTGATTCTGTGATTCTGTGATTCTGATACTGTCATTGTTATTCTGCCATTCTGATATTCTGATATTCTGCCAGCCTTGATACCACTTTCCATAGTATCATTAAGCACACCATGTCTTTTGACTCTCCCATGCCCTTTCTCTTGGAGAGCAGTGTTCCAGACACAGGCTCTATTGCTCATGACACCTCTCCAGTACAAGAAACCGGCGACGCCATGGCCATGGACACTGCACAGGACGACGCCACTCATCACATGTACATGCTAACCCACCCAATGCACCAGATAGACTACCGTATGCGTGAGGTGACACTGAAGGACGCTCGTTGGAGTGTGTCGTCCTATCTGCCTTTGTTTGGTATAGAACACCTCACAGACGAGAACTCCTCCACGTACTGGGCGTAGGTCTTCTTGTGCTGTTCGGTTGGTTAATGGCAGTATCTAGTTCTGATAGTCCTTATCCGCGGGTGTCTCACAGCATTAGCCTTGTGTTTGAGCAACCCACATGGGTCAAGGTTAGTTCTGTGGATTCTGTCATGGAGTCTTGGTAGAAACCACTTTCTCTTCCTCATAGCATGACTCCCTCATAGCAAACCATGTGCTCATCATCTTGCATGCCTGTAGCTGGTGTCGCTTTTTATTGACTATTTCCAAGACACAAGTTACACACCTCACTGGGTGTCTATTCGTGGTGGGACTGGATTTCATGATATGCAGCAAATCATGGAGATAGAATGTAGAAAAGTAGTGGGTTGGCAGCACGCAGATTTAGAATCCACAGGGTAAAATAGCAGACATTCAATAGCAGACAGTAAGGATATTATTTATTTACTAGTGAAGAATGGATGTATGAATAGAGAGGCTGTTCGTGTCTACCGTCTCCAGATAGTAATGATGACGGCCCATGAGAATGGTAAGGATGTGCATGTACGCCAAGTCAAGGTGTATACCATGCAGTCAATATAAGATGAGATGTGCTATGGCTATTATACACTATTATTATACAACGTGGCTATAAGGAGATCATCTCCCTTGGGTGGCTATGTTAGTATACAACCAGTAGATGGTCCAATAAAGAAGTACCAATCATTCCATTCTAGATGACCATCTTATCCATTAGAATTATAGGCTCACTTTCAGGTCCTACATGATGATCTCCCATCAATTGATCCACCGCTCATCTCATCATGGTAAGAGATGCTTATTTGCAGACACTCTCCCCTTCCATCTCCGCACACACTGTTCCTTTCTCTCTGCCAAGGGAAATCATTGTAAGCGTTCTCTCTCTCTCTCTCAACCACCGCAAATGTTCTGAGAGATGGAGTCACTGTGACTTGTTTTTGTCGAGAATAAAAGACAAAGGAAAAATAAAAAAAGGGGAGGAAAATCGAGACAAAGGATCCTGTTGTGCATCCTGGATTTGACTTTTTCTCTCTATTTTTCCTTATCTATTTTCTTTGTTGATTTCTATCTGTAACCTGTCGACATAAGAATGCGCATTTCCAACGACATTTTGTCTCACTCAGATGGACACATGAAGCTACTATTGAAGAAACCAAATAAACAAAAGCATAAACCACGATCACACCAAGCCTATGTGGATTCTCTTGTGGGTGAGTCACTTTTCTTTTTTTCTTTTTTTTTCTTTTATTTCCCTGATCATCAAATATGGATATGGACAAGGAAAACGGTTATTATTATGACTTGTTGGCTGCTGCTACTGCTCTTTTCCTCCCTTGATATTCTCCTTGATATAGTAATAATAGTTATCATTAATAAATAGTAAGAGGAATAATAGTAATAATAATAATAATAATAATAATAAATACTGTGAATATGACTATTAATAATAATAATGATAATAATAATAATGATAATAAAGCCCTTGCCGTTCAAGCGATACATACGATTTGGCCCCATTCTGCTGCTCCTACAAGCCATGATCACTCTTTGCCATCTACATCAACAACAGCAGAAGGAGGAAGTGTTTTGGTACCAGAAACACCCCTGCTAAAAGTAGCCAGTCTTACTGCCTTTCTACGCCATATCCTGCAATACTCCCGCACCACCCACTCCACTCTCCAACTCGCTCTCTTTTATCTCCTCAGGGCAAGAACCAATATCCAAACCAGCCGTAACAGCGTCACTTCTTGTGGCAGGCGAATGTTCCTTGCTGCTTTGATCTGTGCTCACAAGTACCTCCAAGACAAGACCTATAAGAATTCAGCGTGGAGTAAAGTCAGTGGACTTAAAGTAGTTCATGTGAATATGGCAGAGAAGTTAATGCTACAATTGTTGGATTGGCAGTTGCATGTAAAAAAGGAGACGTATGAACAGTGGTTATCGATGCTTCAGGCCCATCTTGTGTAATTATTTTTACAGTTAACACCACTAGAAGACATTCCCTTTTTTTTATGATTCATGTTACTATAGTTAATATAAGAATTGTTATAGATATTATTGCTGTTATTATTACTATTAATGTTAATGTTATTATTGCTGTTATTATTGCTGTTATTATTGCTGTTATTATTGCTGCTATTATTACTGCTATTATTACTATTATTATTACTGTTATTATTACTGTTATTATTACTGTTATTATTACTGTTAATGTTAATGTTATTATTACTATTATTATTATCACTATCACTGTTATTACCACATTTTCTCTCTTTCTCTCTCTTTGCTATAGATATAACTCACTATCTTTCTAATAAGACACCAAGTCTGTCTTTAAATTACATTGCGTCATCAAAGTGTCGTCCTTGCCGCGCGTCGTTCTTACCGTCGACTTCCTTACGACAACGGCTCTTGTCTTTTCCTATCTACCTGTCACTCCTCCTCCCTTTCTTCTATTTGAGTCATCCACCACAACTACCTCTTCTACCTATACACAACTAAGAAATGGTAGGACAGTTAAAGCGACACATGGCCTTTTTTTTCTTCTTTCTTTTTACCTTTTCTTTTTGACCTATTCTCTCCCTATGCGTGTGTGTTGTTTTTCTCCTTCTTACTAGTTCAGAAACCAATACGACAATGACGTGTCTACCTGGTCACCTCAAGGCCGTATTCATCAAGTAGAATATGCAGTGGAGGCTGTCAAACAAGGATCTGCTGCTATTGGTCTTAGAAACAACGACTATGCCATTCTCCTTGCTCTCAAGGTAACACCAAGAAAGAAAGAAAAAAGAGAGAAAAGAGACCGTGGAACTGACCCTAGAATAGCGTTCTTCAGGAGAACTCGCCTCTTACCAGAAAAAACTGATCAAGATTGATGAACATATGGGTATTGGTATTGCAGGTCTTACTTCAGACGCCCGTGTCTTGAGGCAAGTGTCCCTTTATACATGTGGATGTAGAATAGAGGGGCTGATAGATTGAAATCTACAGCAATTTCATGCGTACAGAAGCCATGCGCTCCAAAATGCTATACGATCGACCCTTGCCTGTGCAGAGAATTGTTACTGCCATTGCTGATAGTAAGTGCATGAAGAGAAAGATCTACCGACACGTGGCTAGTGTTAGGAAGAGGACTAACAGTTGTGTTGTTGTGTGGATGAATAGAGGCCCAAGTGAATACACAGCAGTATGGACGTAGACCCTATGGTGTTGGATTGTTGGTGATTGGTTATGATGTAAGTACTCTACTGTACTCTACTGTAGCATATAGGAGGAAAGTTAACCTTGTGGATGTTACTAGGAAACTGGCCCTCACCTGTTTGAGTGCTCTCCTTCAGGCACTTGCTTTGAATATCACGCCATGTCCATTGGTGCACGGTCTCAATCTGCCAAGACTTACTTGGAAAGTCACTACCAGGAATTTGCTAATGGTAAGCAAGGACTCTGACACTGCACACACTGGAATGTAACTCATGGAGTGGGTTTATATGTATCTATAGAATCATTGGAGGAATTGGTTCGACATGGTTTACAGGCATTGCGTGATACTTTGCAGCAGGATAAAGAATTGAATGTCCACAACACTTCGCTGGGTATTGTAGGAAAGGACAGAGACTTTGAAATCATCGAAGGAGAGGCTTTGCAAAAGTACTTGGATTTATTGGGAGAAGAAACAGGAAGAACACGTCGCTCAGGAGGTGCTTCTGCCTCAGAACAGCAAGAAGATGTCAACAATGATGTAGTTCCTATGGAGACTGATAATGCTTAATGGATGTGTTCTGATAATAAAAAGAAGGGGAGAAGGGAAAAGAGCAACGTATAGGATATCTCATTGTAAGTATATATACAAACATGTATATATGTATGTATCCATATAGGTAAAGTAGTATGTTTGTCATTGATTCATCCTTCCAAGTGGATAAAGTACAAAGAAAAACAGAATCTATTAAATCCACTATTTTAACGAAAACCAAAGAGCAACCATCCAAGTCGCTGTAGATGATCTGAAAGAGAAATTTGAAGGGTTTGATATCTATAAAAAGGTCTAGAGCAGCAGAGCTTATGAAAGATGAGTGCAATCTTTTATTAAAAAGAATTTTTCGCTATAACTACTTTTTATTTTTATATAATTAGTGAAAAATCACTTTTTAAGAAGGGTGAATCCAGCTATTTGATTGGCTGATGGATAATGCACAGTCGCCCTCATTGAATTTATTTAATATTTGTTTGGAAGCTTGGTGATAAAAGGGAAAAGAGAGACTTATTTCTATTGTATGAAGTACCTTTTTTCTTTATAGATGTTGTAAAGTCAACACAGTATATCAGATGGGTGCCCAATCACATCTTGAATGAACCCTATTCAAAATAGATAGATAGGCTGTTGTGGATAGAGTCATTTGCACAAAAGCCATTGTAACTGTCTAAATAATGATAGATACCAAACAGAAAGTAGAGACATTGTGATATGGCCAAGAAATGGAAGCTTACTGTAAAGAATGAGTGAGATGAATCAGTTGTATAATCCTATGAGCTAAGTACTTCTTTCTTCCTACAGAACAGTTAGATTGGAATATAAATACATACTTATTCAATGACCAAAATGTCAAGAGAAGCACACTAAAACATTACTGCTTCAGATTGATGTACATAGAGATAAATCACTTGAATGTATTTGGAAAGCTCTCTTTATCAGTATAGAGTATATACTAACATTGAACAAGGCTGTCTGAATTTTATACAGCATAACCAAGAACAGAGTGGATCGTACGTTAACTAACCAAAGTATTTTTGGACCTAAGAAGCCATTGTTGACATTATCACATCAATGGGTGATAAATATTAAATAGTATGATTCAATGTTATTAAGGGCTATTTATCTTCTCTGAACTGGAGATGTTATACAGCCAACAATATACAAATAAAGTAAAAAAGATACAATATGCTTATAGAATCAACCTAGGGTTCTTATATGCATACGCTTTCTATAAGAGCCTGATGAAGAGCCTGCAGCAAGTTATTCAGGTGCGAATCCTACCAAAAGAATAGCAATAAAGGAAAAAGACATGCGGAGGATGTTGAAGAAAGAAGGATTCAGACTCTATCTTCTCAATGGATTCAAAACATCGAGCCTGTGTCCTGAGTGCAAGTACTCACCTTTGGAAACATTTAAACATGTCAAGAACCCCAGGCCCTATCAACGAACAAAAATACTTCAGGTTAAATGTCATTTCTTAATTATATAAATATATATTATAAAAATAAAAATAAAAGACTCATCTTTCTCTCTCTTCAAATAGCTGTTCAAACCAATATTATATGGGCAAGACATTGAAGCTTTGGGAGTCGTAATCTCGCTGCTACATTAAACTTTAGACATGGTCTAATGTCTCAAAGGGAAAATGCCATCCTCCCAGAGTGCTTTTGTAGATCGAACAAAAGAAGACATAAAGATACACCTAGAACCAAGAAAAGGTCCAAGCCTTCTAGTTCATTCCCCATCCTTCTCCTTCCCCAGTGATCACTGGAGCCTCGGTTGACTAACTGACGGAAGCTCATGATACAGGTAAGCTATCTAAAAAGTGATATAGTGTGTGTCTTATTGGATTTTGTCATGCAGAAGATATTATAATGTTATTGAAAATTAAGAAGCCTCTTACACTCAATATGCTGAGGTGATGGAAAGACTTGGCAAATGTTTCAGAAGAAATTGCTCTAGTATTTTTAGATAGACTATTATGATAAGTAGAAAAGGTATATAAGCTAGCAATTCTTTAGAAATCAAAAGCTTTGCGAAATATACTTCTTTCATTACCAAACACACCTTTTGTTTCTATATCTTGAACAATGTCTAGTATTTATTTATTTATTTTTCTGTTCCTAAATGATAAGAAACAAAGAAATAAGGAAAATGAGGTGGATTTGATTGGCTAGTGTCTGGATAAAAGGCCGAAGTTAGATTTATTTTTCATAAGACACTAAGTAATAAATAGTGTAGTCTATAGTGGCATGAAATATAACATATAATATACAACATACAAAATACAACATATAATATACAACATACAACATAAACATACAACATATAATATACAACATACAGTATAAAACATATAATATACAACATACATTATAAAACATATAATATACAACATACATACAGTATAAAACATATAATATACAACATACAGTATAAAACATATAATATACAACATACAGCATGGCTCAATACAAGGGAATGTTGGGAATTAGCAGCAGCAGACAATCAATTCTCAAAGAGGCCTGCTGTATATTTTCCTTCTTTTATGAATTAAGGATCCGCTGAGTGTTTTGGTGTCTGTCATGTCCGTTCCTCAAACCCCACTCACAATACTTGCACCTAATGGTAAAGTGACCAAGCGCGTTGTTCGAGAAGGCCATGGCGAATTACCTGCTCCAAATGCCATTGTTTGTGGTAAGACCCTATCTGTTGATTCTTTTGTTCATGCAGTTCATGCAGTTCATTACGACGGGTACCTTGTTCGCAGCGACAGTATTTTTGACTCATCGCGTCAACGCAACGCACCCTTTGAGTTCAAGTTGAATGATGGACAAGTGATCAAGGCATGGGAAATTGTGGCTCCTACTATGCGTGTGGGTGAAGTGGCTGAGGTGGTGTGCTCCTATAGCTATGGTGAGTCAGGGCTTCTTTCTCTCCAGTGTTGTGTAGGCTGATGTAGGCTCGTGTTTTCTGTAGGGTATGGAAAGGAAGGCATGGTACCTATTGTTCCTCCCAAGGCATCTCTTCGTTATGAGATAGAGTTGCTAGGCACTTGGGAGGTAATTCAAATCAATAGAAAAGAATCAGGATCCCCCTGCTTATAACACCCTATCAACATCTAAACACTTTATAGAACGCAATCACTGTACAGGAGAAGATCCAAGGCGCATTGAAGCAGAAGACTGTAGGGAATGAATTCTACAAGAGCGGTGCTTATGACCTTGCTCTTATTGCCTATCGCAAGGTAACTCTCTTTCTTTCTTAAATGACACACACACACACTCTCTCTCTCTCTCTCTTTTTGGTCGTATGGGTGGATTTTGACTAACTCTTTAGGGAAGAGAGTATGTGGCGGATGTATGGGACTGCGAACCCAATGAACTGATCCAAGCCAAAGAGACCATCATTCTTCTCCACGCCAATATCAGTGCATGTTATATGAAAATGCGTCAATGGGATAAGGTCATTGAGGTGTGCGAGAAGATCCTCGACAGAGATCCCCGCAATGTCAAGGCCTGTTATCGCATTGGACAGGCCTATGAAGCCATTGGTGATTTTGACAATGGATTGGGATTCATTGCTGTGGGTCTCAAGGTAAGCAACTACGCTTTATCAATACTGAGCAACCACCCTCTATAAGTATGTATCTGATCCTTTTCTTAGGCCACTCCAGGAAACAAAGAATTGCAGTCACTTAAGGAGAGTCTGTTGCAGCAACAAAGTCAGCATATCAAAGCGACAAGAGAACTATGCAAAAAGATGGTTGCATAATAAAAATAAAATAAAAAGAACAGATCTTTCCTTGTCCAATCAGAATCTGTTCCGAGGAGATGTCCAGAGGGGAGATCAGCGGCTTAGCCCTTTTCTACTGACTTGACTCATCTCTTTTTTTGAAGATGCCTTAGTTTATTTTTCTATTTTCAAGTGCCGCTTATCATCAAAAAGGATTTCCTTGACATGTCTTCTTTTGACGTGACAAGCTTCTTTTTTTTTCTTTCTTTCTTTTTATATCTTCCTTCCTTCCTTCCTTAGCAATGCTGATTCTTGCAGGCACATCTGCTCTCTCAGAGTTCAAAGGCAAGCGTCTCCTCCAGACCCTCCAGACCCACGTGGCCAGTATCTCCTCAGTGTCTGGTCTCTTTTGTCACTTTGTTGGTCCCCGCGACCCACAGTTTGACTGGACAGCCACACCTCAACTCCAGACCCTCAAGGACTTGCTCCACTATGGCTCAAACCCTATGGACTCTCTCCAAGCAGAGACCATCACCGCCTTTCTTGATGCACAGGGACAGCCCACCCACGGCCACATTGTGCTTGTCGTCCCTCGTCCTGGCACTATTTCTCCCTGGTCTTCCAAGGCCACCAACATTGCCCACCTGTGCAATCTGTACTCTCATGTAGAACGCATTGAACGCGGTACTGCTTACTGGATCACCACACACAGCAACACTCCCCTGACAGAAACACAGCTCGAGACTGTGGCTAGTCTATTGCACGACAGAATGACCCAATCTGTGACATCTGCTCTTCCTCTTCCAGAAGCAGTGTTCCAACACGGTACACCAGCTCCTTTGACTGTAGTGGATCTGTTATCCCAAGCCACCGAGAAGAACAAAAAGGGGGCTCGCGACCATCTTGTCAAGGCCAACACAAACCTTGGATTAGCCTTGGCCACAGATGAAATAGATTATCTTGTCGATGCCTTTGTAGGATCCTCCGACGCCCTCAACAGAAATCCCACCGATGTTGAGTTGTTTATGTTTGCCCAGGTCAACTCTGAGCACTGTCGACACAAGATCTTTGGTGCTGACTGGACCATTGATGGCGAACTCAAGCCCAACTCTCTGTTTGGCATGATTCGATACACCCACCAACAACATCCCCAGTACACCCTGTCGGCTTATTCTGATAACGCAGCCGTGTTGGAGGGTGCTCAGGCCACTCGATTTGCCCCCAACACCCTCTATGGCAACACCTATGAGCACAAGGAGGAGCAAGTGCATTTCGTCGTCAAGGTAATTCATTCATTCCACTCACCCATCCACGCCAAAGGGGTTAATATGGGAACTGGTATTAGGTGGAGACCCACAACCATCCTACAGCCGTATCTCCCTTCCCTGGTGCTGCCACTGGCTCAGGCGGCGAGATCCGTGATGAGGGAGCCGTGGGTCAAGGCTCCAAGCCCAAAGCAGGACTGGCAGGATTCACCGTCTCCAATCTGTTGATTCCTGATCATGCACAGCCATGGGAAACAGACTATGGCAAGCCAGATCATGTTGCCTCCGCCTACACCATTATGATGGAGGCTCCCTTGGGTGCAGCTGCCTTTAACAACGAATTTGGTCGTCCTGCCCTCACTGGCTACTTTCGTACCTTTTCAGAATCAGTGCCTGTGACTGACACAACAGAAGAGATCCGTGGCTATCACAAACCCATCATGATTGCCGGTGGTTTGGGCAGTGTCCGTCCTTCCCATGTGCTGAAGAAGCCCATTTCTCCCGGTGCCTATCTTGTAACCTTGGGAGGCCCTGGCATGTTGATTGGATTAGGAGGAGGAGCCGCTAGCTCCATGCAATCAGGTCAGAGCAGTGCTGCCCTTGACTTTGCTTCTGTGCAAAGAGACAACCCCGAAATGGAGAGACGCGCACAACAGGTGATTGATGGCTGTACTGCCCTGGAAGAGAATCCCATCGAGTCCATCCATGATGTGGGTGCAGGTGGACTGTCCAATGCCTTGCCTGAGATTGTGCATGACAGCGATCTCGGTGCCTCCATTGATTTGCGCAAGATTCTGTGTGATGATCCCAGCATGTCCCCCATGGAAATATGGTGCAATGAATCCCAGGAACGCTATGTTCTTGCCATTTCTCCTGAGAAGCTGCCTATTTTTGAGTCCTTGTGCGTGCGTGAACGCTGTCCTTATGCGGTTGTGGGAGTGGCTACAGCAGAAAAGCGTCTTGTGGTGAAAGACAGCGTGTTGCAGACAGTACCCATTGATCTTCCTATGCCTGTGTTGTTTGGCAAGCCTCCTAAAATGTCGCGCACCACCACTACCCGCCATCCTGTGCGTCATGCCTTTGACACAACGCTTGCTCAGTACCTTCCTGGAGCGACCTATGCCCAGGCCTTGGTGGATGCTGCTGACCGTGTCTTCCAACTTCCCTCTGTTGCCTCCAAGATGTTCTTGGTCACTATTGGCGATCGCTCCATCACTGCTTTGGTGGCACGCGACCAGTGTGTAGGTCCCTGGCAAGTCCCTGTAGCTGATGTGGCAGTGACCATCACCTCGCATGGAGAGGACATTGTGACGGGTGAGGCCATGGCCATGGGAGAACGTACACCGCTAGCCCTGTTGTCGGGGGCTGCTTCTGCTCGTATGGCAGTGGGAGAGTGCATTACCAACATGGCTGCCAGTCATATCAAGGACATTAGCTATCTCCGTCTGTCTGCCAACTGGATGTGTGCTGCTGATCATGCAGGTGAAGGAGCTGCTCTCTATGAAGCAGTTCAGGCCATTGGTCTGGAGATGTGTCCTGCCCTGGGTATTTCCATTCCTGTCGGCAAGGACTCCATGTCCATGAAGATGAAGTGGCAGCAGCAAGGACAGATCCAAGAAGTGACAGCACCCTTGTCTCTGATTATCACCGGATTTGCTCCTGTTGTGGATGTCCACTCCACATGGACACCCCAGCTTGTGAACCGTGCTGATACTGTGTTGGTGTTGTTGGATCTTGCCCAAGGACGTCAGCGAATGGGTGGGTCTGCACTTGCTCAGGTGTATAAGCAGATTGGTCATGAAGCCCCTGATGTGGAGGATCCTACTATTCTTAAGCACTTTTTCAATGGACTGCAGAAAGCCAAGCAAAGCAAGGATCTGGTGTTGGCTTACCACGATCGTTCGGATGGTGGTGTGTTGGCGACCGTCAGTGAGATGTGTTTTGCTGGCCATGTAGGTGCCGAGCTCCACTTGGATGCTATTGTCCACAAGAGAGATATTGTGTCTGCCCTTTACAATGAAGAATTGGGTGCTGTGGTGCAGGTAGAAAAGAGCCGTCTCCAGGAATTCACTCGTGTGATGACTCAAGAAGGACTCTCTCTTGACGCCATCATCACTCTTGGTACTGTCACAGAACACAATGACCAAGACACCATTGCTGTTTACTACGAATCCAAGGTGGTGTACAGTGACAGTCGTGTGAACTTGTACCGTACATGGTCCAAGACCTCCTACTTGATGCAGTCTGCTCGTGACAATGCTCTCTGTGCCCAGCAGGAGTACGATGCTGTACTTGACACTGCGGATCCTGGTATGCACTTCCAACTTGGCTTTGATCCTACACACAACCCTGCTGCTGAATTACAAGGCCGTCCTCGTGTGGCTATCCTCCGTGACCAAGGTGTGAATGGTCAAATTGAAATGGCTTTTGCCTTTCATTTAGCTGGATTTGAGACAGTGGATGTCCATATGACAGACATCCTCACTGAAAAGGTGTCTTTGGATGGGTTTGTTGGTTTGGCTGCCTGTGGTGGGTTTTCCTATGGTGATGTGTTGGGTGCTGGTGCTGGCTGGGCCAAGTCTATTCTCTTGCATTCTCATGCCCGTGCTGAATTCGTTCGTTTCTTCCAACGGGAAAACACATTTACTCTGGGCATCTGCAATGGATGTCAATTCCTTAGTCAGTTGGCCAGTTTGATTCCTGGTGCCGAGGCATGGCCTACTTTTGAACGCAATGAGAGTGAGCAGTTTGAAGGACGTACTACTATGGTGGAGATTCAAGAGTGCAGCAGTCTGTTCTTTGCTGGCATGCAAGGATCTCGTCTTCCAATTGCCGTAGCTCATGGTGAAGGTCGTCCTGTGTTTAGAAATGAGCAAGACTGTGCTGCTTTCAAGGCACAACAGTTGACAAGTGTTTTGTTTGTGGATAACTATGGTAAACCTACACAGCAATATCCCTACAATCCCAATGGTGCTGTGGGTGCATTGACGGGTATTCAGACACCTGATGGTCGTGTTTTGGCTATGATGCCCCATCCTGAGCGTGTTATTCTTAAGGAGAGCAACTCATGGTACCCTGCCAATGAGACATGGGGACAAGTAGGTCCTTGGTTGAGAATGTTCCGTAATGCCCGTACATGGGTGGGAGACCGTTTCTGAACTATACACTTTATCAGTAGTCTTTACTAGACATTATAATATCTTCTGCATGACAAAATCCAATAAGACACACACTATATCACTTTTTAGATAGCTTACCTGTATCATGAGCTTCCGTCAGTTAGTCAACCGAGGCTCCAGTGATCACTGGGGAAGGAGAAGGATGGGGAATGAACTAGAAGGCTTGGACCTTTTCTTGGTTCTAGGTGTATCTTTATGTCTTCTTTTGTTCGATCTACAAAAGCACTCTGGGAGGATGGCATTTTCCCTTTGAGACATTAGACCATGTCTAAAGTTTAATGTAGCAGCGAGATTACGACTCCCAAAGCTTCAATGTCTTGCCCATATAATATTGGTTTGAACAGCTATTTGAAGAGAGAGAAAGATGAGTCTTTTATTTTTATTTTTATAATATATATTTATATAATTAAGAAATGACATTTAACCTGAAGTATTTTTGTTCGTTGATAGGGCCTGGGGTTCTTGACATGTTTAAATGTTTCCAAAGGTGAGTACTTGCACTCAGGACACAGGCTCGATGTTTTGAATCCATTGAGAAGATAGAGTCTGAATCCTTCTTTCTTCAACATCCTCCGCATGTCTTTTTCCTTTATTGCTATTCTTTTGGTAGGATTCGCACCTGAATAACTTGCTGCAGGCTCTTCATCAGGCTCTTATAGAAAGCGTATGCATATAAGAACCCTAGGTTGATTCTATAAGCATATTGTATCTTTTTTACTTTATTTGTATATTGTTGGCTGTATAACATCTCCAGTTCAGAGAAGATAAATAGCCCTTAATAACATTGAATCATACTATTTAATATTTATCACCCATTGATGTGATAATGTCAACAATGGCTTCTTGGGTCCAAAAATACTTTGGTTAGTTAACGTACGATCCACTCTGTTCTTGGTTATGCTGTATAAAATTCAGACAGCCTTGTTCAATGTTAGTATATACTCTATACTGATAAAGAGAGCTTTCCAAATACATTCAAGTGATTTATCTCTATGTACATCAATCTGAAGCAGTAATGTTTTAGTGTGCTTCTCTTGACATTTTGGTCATTGAATAAGTATGTATTTATATTCCAATCTAACTGTTCTGTAGGAAGAAAGAAGTACTTAGCTCATAGGATTATACAACTGATTCATCTCACTCATTCTTTACAGTAAGCTTCCATTTCTTGGCCATATCACAATGTCTCTACTTTCTGTTTGGTATCTATCATTATTTAGACAGTTACAATGGCTTTTGTGCAAATGACTCTATCCACAACAGCCTATCTATCTATTTTGAATAGGGTTCACTCAAAAGAAGCTATTAGGTATATGATTTGGATTAACATACCTGTTCAAGAAAGTGTAAATACAGCCACACTCATTTGAATTTAATACCTTTGAAAATAAATTTCAGGAAGAAATATTTAGGACGTTTTCAACATTAAATAAAGCACTTTAAATTTGATTTAGAAGATTCAAACTTAAACACAACAAAGCTCAATATCTTTATTTATTGAAGATATAATAATATAGTTAGTATTTTGTATGGCCTCCTTTGGCATCAATGACTTTATGGCATCTATCTGTCTTACTTTGAATTTATTGTTATGCAAGCTCAATACCAACTCTCTCCCACTCTTCTGCAAGTAGAGCCTTCAAAATTTCTAAATTGATAATAGATACCCTTTTTTCTTCATTTCGTCTTTCCAAGGCATATCAGACGTGCTCAATTGAGTTCAAAAAGGGCTTTGTGTGGGCTAGTAAAAGCCCCTAATCTGATGTGTCTCTTTCCACTGTCTAGCATAGGCTCCAGTATGATAGCTAGCACTCTTTTATTGTAACAGAAACTCGCTGTTCTTCTTCATGGTACAATTCCATAAACCAAAGATGGAACTCATTAGCCAAAGTCTTAATCACTCAAATCACTACTACACATTTTTTTTTACTGAGAGAAAAGCAGCAGAAAAGATAGGCAGTCACACTAATGGATTAAAATAAGACCGATTCACAGTACGATATTTTCTGCTCTAATAAATAATTAAAAAATAACAAAATAGAAATAAAAGCATTGGCCAGGGAAAAATGAAAAGAATAACAATAGCTCTATACTGTTCTTTATTGTTCTTTACTTCTCTCTATGTGTATGGGCTTTAATGAAGTATAGAATAAGTAAAATAATAGACTGGACTATAGAAGAGGGCCATGTAATCTACCTACTGTGTGATAGATGGACTGCCTTTCCACACTACACTTCTCTACACAGGACGATTTATGCGTCATGGTATGGACAAACAAAAGGACGGGTGAACTCTGCAGCAACATGTCATAACTAGTGGAGACTGAATTGACAGATCCAAGTGCCACCTCTTTATGACCCAAGTAGCGGCTATTGATAGAGTGGAGTTAAATGTTGAACGGATTTATTTCACTCCCTTCTGTCTCTCTTCCTTTCTTTCCTTTTTACACTCTCCAACAATGCTGACACTGTCGTCCGAGATAGGGTCCAACTTATGTGGTGCCATTAGTATTCTTTGTTGGATTGTTGTATTTACACCGTAAGCACTATGCTGTTGTTGTGACACTACTGAACCCACAGACAACTATTTGAAAACTATGTGCGTAAAAACACAGACGGTGTATCGCTCAAATTCCTAATGTGTTGGGTGTTGGGTGATGTCTTCAACCTGATAGGGGCTATCCTGGGCAATCTAATGATAACAATGGTATACACAAACAGAAATATCAATGGCTGACTTGCGGATGACTTTTAGCTGTTACTAGCCCTTTATTATCTAATGGCAGACGGGCTGTTGGTGAGCCAAGTCTTGTATTATCGCAAAAACACCGCTCAAGTGTACAGAGACGACGAAGTGAGTACATTGGAAGAGACACCCTTGCTGTCCTCTTCAATGGAACGACCCACTCTCTCGGTAAAGACCCGTCGTATTGTACGCATCTTCTTTGTGGGATCCGTACTTTCCATGCTCTTTTTATTATTGGGCACAGCTACTTTCTTCTTTTGGCCCAATGCCACTGATAAGATTGATTACACACAAGTAGACTGGGTGCCACAAGTGTTGGGATGGACAAGTGCTTTATTGTACTGTGGTGGTCGTATTCCTCAGATCATGCAGAATTTCCGCAATGAGAGTGTAGAGGGATTGAGCATGATCATGTTTCTATTCAGTCTCTGTGGAAATATCACCTATTGCTTGGTAAGGAAAAAGAGAGAGAAAGAGAAAGAAAAGGAGAGGAGAGGAGGGGTATGTATTACCAAAAAATAGGAGTTGACATGTTTGTTTTCTTTAGTCCATTTTCTTAGTGTCCATGAATCGTACCTATCTATTCATTAATTTCCCGTGGTTATTGGGAAGCGGTGGAACTTTGTTTTTTGATTTTATGGTGAGAGTGATTCATTATTATAATTGTACAGATAGCATAATAGAGGAAGATCTCTTACGTGTTGATAATAGATACTGTTTCAATTCTATACTTATAAGTACAAAAAAACACAATTATACCATAAATAAAGAACATCTCAGGTATATATTTATATATACGCTTATAATTTTATATAGATATATATTAGAATGAATCTTCACTGTACCACACTTAATGATGTGAAAAAGAGACTGAGGGCTACTTATCACTGTTCTTGTTCATAATAAGATAAAGAAGACAGTGCTATGAAACTTTATTACTTACTTACTCCCTGCTAAATATATTTATTCTACGGCTCAGGTGGCTTTATAGAAAGAAGAGTAAGTCTTTGAGCTCGAGCCCTTTCATTAACTTTATCGGTACAATCAATGAAAATACCCGTCTTTCCTTTTTAATATATTTATATTTGTTTTGTTTTGTTTTGTCCTCTTTTTTTTTCTTTTTTTTTGGAGGAGACCCAAGTCCTGCATACTGTTTGCTCGCACGAATGTCTATCTTTCTGGTAACCTAAACAGGCAAATAAAACTGATAAAGAGAGGCTCAGTTGAGATTGAGTCTTTGAAGGCATCAGACTAAAGTGTTTTAGTTTGTGAATTTCAAGTGAATTTCATTTTATGTTTATATATATGTTTATATATAGAATTTAGTGATGGGTGGTAAAGTATCTTTTACTCTAATGGCCTGTCTCTTCATTTATCAGTGCAAGAGACAAAAAAGAATCTTTGAATAGAACTTCTCGGGAGAGATCATTGCTCATAGAAAATAGAAAACCGAAACAAGTCAGCTACACACCTAAAGGTTTTTAGGATATAAAAGTAAATACATATACAGCCACACAACATTAGAAAGTATACGACCCCCTAATTTATACATGTTTAAACACGATTCTTTTTTTTTACCACAGAATCACATTCCATTAAACAATTTCAAATGTCAAAGGCGGAATCCTCAACTAAAAACTCAAGAGTTTATAATAAACTTGAAGAAAGAGAGTACTGGAGTGTTTATTGGCTTTAAAAAAAGAAAATTACTCGATGGTTAGCATTTCAAAGGTCATTGGCATTAGCAAGTCCACTGTCCAGAATATTATTAGCAGAATCAAGACCACTGGTACACCTTTACCAAGACCTAGTTCTGATGCACCAAAAAAAAAACTAAACGGGAGAGAACTCAGATGACTTGAGGCCATTCTAAGAGGCAACCCATTTGCCTCCTATAACTACATAAATTTTGAACTTAAGGCACATCAGATAATCATCTGTAGAGCAATATTCATAAAATACATACACCAGAATGGGTATGATTCTTATTTTAAATCACACAAGCTCAGATTTTCTGAATAAAACATGAAGAAAAAGACTTCGTTGGGCAAAGGAACGGGTCAACTGGACTCCTGAGGACTAGAAACGCATTGTATGGTCTGACGAGTCACAGTTTGAAGTAAGGGTTACCATGGAGGGGTCAGAGTGATTTGAAATATCGGAGAGAGATATAAGGCTTCTCATATCATACCTACAACTAAATGGGGGAAAGGCAGCATAATGATCTGGAGCAGTTTCTGGTCTGGTGGATTTGGGCCTTTGGTCTTTATTGATGGCACTGTAAATCAGGACATATATGTCAATATTTTGGCAGGAAAATTTCTGCTATACTTTATTGAATTGAACAAGAAAGAGGATAAGGACTTTATATTCCAAGAAGATGGGGCTAGCTGCTATACTGGGACCTATGCCAGAGGGTGGAAAGAGACACATGCAATCAGGCGCTTTGATTACTGTCCTGCCCAACGTCCTGATCTCAACCCCATTGAACATCTCTGGAGCTGTCTTGATAAGCTTATCGATAACAAGAAGGCCGGTATCAAAAATATCGATGAGCTCAAGATAGCTTTAGAAGAAGCTTGGAGAAATATTCACGTTGATCTTGCCGAACGTTTAGTCGACTCAATGAAGGATCACTGCCAGACAGCTATTGATGCTAAAGGTAGCCTAAAAAAGCATTAAATAGAAACTTTTTTTATGTATAATAATATAGACTGTATGCTAAGCTAACTTTGTATTTACTTTGGAGTTGCTAATATGTACTTTGGGATCTACGTCTTTTTATGTATAGCTAATATTCTTTCTCAAGACTTAAAAAAATTGTACACTTACAGATGTTGTGCCCCTCTATAGCTGACTGAACAAGATGAGATATTTCTTCATAACACTCTTTCTGTGTACTTTTAGGAGTAAATACTTGGTCAAAAGAGAAGCTATGCTTTTTGTTAGGCACACGATAAGTGTACTTTTTGATTTCTCGGTGATTTGGATTGTATTATTGTCTTCACCACAGAATTTAATGTCTGTGATTAAGTTGGGGTTTCGCTTTTTAGACTCTAAACAATTTGCTTAGTTACATGATAAATTTCAGTTTTCTTTTCTTCTTTTATATCATTCACCACAGTTTTAATGATGTGTTCTTGATGGGAAAATTGTTTGTCTATTACCTAAAACAAAGGGTCATTAGATTCTCTGCAGAAGAATGAATTGACTTGCCTCAACTTTTGCATTTAGAATTTCAATTTCCCCTTGTGTTGTATGATAGTTAATGAGTTCATGTGGAGTGGGCATATGGAATGGCAAATCCTACCTGTTCTTCTGTCTCCAAATCATCCACTCTTTCTGCCACTTCTGATGTCTCTACGTCCTTTTCTGTTATATCACTTTCTATGTCTGTTTTGGATTTAGGTGGTTCATCAACTAATGGAATAATAAAGAGAGTGAGTTGACAGATAGTGTATTATTCATATGTACTCTTTGTATTACCTGCTTCAATGTGTTCTTGATGATTCAACTTTTTCCATGTGGAATGGGTTAGATTGTACAATTGAAGGCACTTCTATTCTATATTTACTTACCTTTTTATCAAGAACGCATCTCTTCACATTAGCATCCAGTGACTTGAATGAGTTTTTTTCTGTTCTAGCATCTACAGTGTCACTGATTGTGGTAGCTGGTTTCTCAGGCTTAAAAGAGCGTGGCATGATTGGATTTTGTTTGCGTGGTTGAATGCGGGGTGTTCTTAATGAAGAAGGAGTGGGCATAGGGGGTCGGGTGGTGGTGGTGGTGGTGGTGGTGGTAGTTGGTTGGATGCGAGGTGTTTTTGATGAAGGAGGAGTAGCCATAGGGGGTCTGGTAGTGCCTGTACCAGGACGAAGTGGTTCACCAGAAGGCTTCTTAATAGTTTTCGAGGGGGAGATTCCTGACAGTACAGGTAGTCTGGTGTCTGTTGGTTGGCTGGAAGTAAGTGATGTACGGTCCTTTCTCAATATTGAGGCATGCGTATTTCTTACTGCTAAGGAAGGAGAAGATAGAGACGTAGGTTTCTTGGTTATTCTCGATGATTTCACATCCAAAGCACTTCTTTTCTTGCTGTCTTTGGCTATTAATGGTGACATTTGGATTGGTGTGAGTGATGTATAAAGTAGAAAAAAAGTAAGATGTGCATATCTTTAATGTGCCGATGTTTTAATTGTATGAGCATTAGTTTCACGTGTAATTGGCTTGACTGTAGATTTGATTGGACACTCTACTGGTGTGTATGCCGTCCGTGTGGTTTCTGTCCAAGAGTATCTTTGTTAGATAACAGGCAGTTAGACTATGTATATTTATTAAAATGCTTTATCCTTCTTTATTTATATATAATATCATATAAAACAAATCTTGTCACTTTCTAGATAGTTTGTTTGTACTATGGTCTTCTATCAGCCAGTAAACCAAAGACTCCAGCGATAAATGGGAAAAAGGAAGGGTAAACCAGTAGGCTTATTCTTCTTGGTTCTAGTAGTATCTTGCTAAATAGATGATATTTAGTTCAGAGAAAATAGATAGAAATACAATAAGAAAGAAGGAAGTGGATAGCCTTTAATAGTATTGAATAGTAGCTGATACTATTCAACTATTGATATGATAGTGTCGTTAATGGCTTCTTGGCTTCAAAGGTATTTTGTTGAGTTAACGTAAGATTCACTCTGTTTTTATTTATTTGTTTATTCAACTTGTATGTTATACTTTTATACTTTTATTCTAATCTAACAATTATTACAAATAGAGTAATTTGGCGTAAATTATTACTAAATAGAACAAACTCTAATGCAGGCCGTTGTATTTTCATAATATAAAAAGACCTATCCACTGTATTCAAATACGCCACAGCTTATCCTATATGCTTTATCCCAGACTCATTATTGTATGGCCATTCGTAAAGAATGAAATAAAATAAAAAGACCAACTGTTAGTTTCTCGCCTTAATAAAAATATTATTTATTATAGTCATTGGTAATAGATTCTTACTGGTATCTAACCAATGAAACAGTGTTTATAGACAGATAGAAAGTATATGCATGAAACTAAAAGTCTAAATATTTTTAATAACATAAGTAGTTGAAAAACACTTTATAAACGCTATTTTCTGGGCTTACAGATTTATTTGCCTCTGCTATTCCATTAGAATGCTGATTTAATTACACGCTGTTTTTTCTCATAACAGTCTTTATCTCAAATCCATCACCTCTTTTCTATTGATTTGCACGTTGTTTATCTGAATATAGATTCTACACGCACTGTACATTTTAACTACTCTATAAGGCCTAATAATAATGAAAAGAAACACTAACACTTTATACAGGTTCTCTATCCAAAGTGAATGTAACTATGGAGAGGAAGAGTATGAATAATATATCCCGCCTACTATTATTATCCTATAATTCAGATAAAAAGATATGTCCAATTGATAACTAACCGATACCTCCATCTGTACTGGGAATAAAAGAGAAAGACGCTTTGTAAATGTATAGGAAGCCATTGACCATCACAAAAGACATACACATTCATTCAACTGTGGTGGATTTCTCTTTTCTTCATTCATAAAGGAGGGTGCTTTAAGACCAAGAGCACCAAAAATCATATGTTTTGCTGTAATACTTGTTGTTATTCAACGCAAAGGCCTTTCGATCTGTAGTTTCTCAATTTATGGCATCTCATTCTGTAATTCTTCACTCTGTGGCTGTTCAAGTGTAGCCTGTATGGATGAGATTTGGATAGTGTCAGGACTATAAAATCCATAATCTGCCATTTCTTGGTCATATCACAATATCTCCACTTTCTGTTGGGTATCTATCATTATTTGGACAATGAGGAAGACTTTTGTACAAATGGACATATCCATAACAGTTTGTACATCGAATACTCTGATTTTCTGTCTCAGCTTCTTGCATACCAGTGCCAATTTCCTCGATATCAACCTCTATTTTCTCGTTTTGTTGGTTTACAGAATTAAGAGGACAACTACAATGAGTTCTTCAATAATGTTCAGGCTGTGAGAAACTTCAGTAGTATATGTTATGATTTGACATTTGAGTAAGTTTTTTTTTATGAATTGCTAACTGCTAAATAACTCATTTCTTTAATACATAAGATTCTGATGATGGATTCATATTAAAATATGCTTGTGTTTTGAAGTAGATATAGGCTCTTCATACGCGTGTATAAAACACTGTAACTTCAATACACTCTACCATTTTTTTGATAAGATGAGTGTATGCATACATTAAAATACTCTGTAGAGTATGAACAAGGTTTCTCATAATTGTCAAGTTATTCTTACCTACATAGTGTACGCGATTTTACATAAAATAATATCAGCAATATCTATAACCATGACTTTGCGATTGACTTTGATAAAATAAAATTTATTCTGAATAAAACTTAATATTCATAAAGAATAGTATGTCTACCTATCTTGTAGAAGGCAAGAATAATAATCACTGGCCTTTGTATAAGAATATTTATTCACTTGAAGCGTCTATCCCTGTTCTAAAAACCTGTTTTTATACTTTATAGAGATGAGTATATGAATACTACTCCTGAATACATTTCTCAGTCTCTCTTCTCTTTCTTATTTCTTGTACTGACACTTAAAGTGCTTCAGACACCATGATATCATATAATATACTTTCTGAAATGGCATTCATAGCCTACAAATAGATAAAGTGTAGGTAGATACTAAGCCTATAAGTAGTTTATGATTACCTTTATTGAAATAGAGAGAAAAGGTTGCACCCATCAAATGTTTCTATCAAAGCGTAGGGGATTCAATAAAACAAACTCTATTGTGCACACGAATAACCAATATCAAACATAACGAGATCTCTATAGAAATAGCTGTGTGCATAATAGTAAATAAGAAAGGGTAAATGTTGTGCTGGTGTAAATGTCAGAAATAGTCCTCACTTTAAATTATATTTCTATAAATAATGATAAGCACAACTTGAGTAGGCATAAGGTCGATGTTATACTTTCTACTTTGCTCAGGTATGGCTATTAGAATATTCATCACTGACACGTAGGGATGAAATCCATAGTCACATAGCAATGCTCATAATACCCTACTATTCCATAGAGTATATTCTTCTTAGCAGACAACCTATTAATCTATTCTACTACAGAAATACACAAACAGGATAGGGCAGTATAGACGTATTTCAGTAAGGAAGAAAGACGTGGTGGTTGTAGTTGGCTACACTGCAAACTATAAACTCACTTGAGTAACTTTTTTTTTGTTTATGTTTGTTTCATACTATAGTTTAATAGGACAGTCACTTGATATGCTTATTAGAGACAAACTTTGAATTTCTCATCAATAAATAAAGACCCTTCATAGCTGTAGAATAGATCTATTGACACTAGGAAAAAATAAAAGTTAAAATATCCATCAAGGATCATCGTTTGGGATGTTTTAACTCCTTACTCTGGGTCAATCCCTTTTTTTTTCAATGACTGCCAATGAACGGGTGAGGTGGCAGTGGCAATATGATTTATGTTTATTGACAGTCTAATCACTTTCTATAACCTTTTTTTTCTTTTTTTCTTTTTTTCTTTCTTTTTTTCATGGAAGGACAAGAGTATAAAACTAAAGTATAGAAATGGAATAAAAAGGAATAAGCTATCCAGACTATTAAAGATCCAGACTATTCTATATTTTATTGTATAAAATAGGAAATCTTTTTTACTTTTTTTTTTTACCATAAACACAGGCTTTCTTTTTTTTTCTTTTAAATAGAAATAAATAAATAAATAAGAAATAAAAGCAGTGTTGTTCAGATACAATAATCTACTTTTATGTATTACCAATAGAAATTACAAGCAGTAAATCCAAAATGTTCAATACATTTATTTATAACCTAAATTGGCAAATAAACAAATATACAATTGTTAGTTGGCATTATCAGCTAAAAAGAATGTACTTGTTGAATTGACTTTGACTAGAGTTAACAGGTAGCAAACTCGAAAACTATATTTATTTAATAAGACCAGAATATCTCATATTTGAGTCATTCTACTTAATCAAAAATAATTTGCCATTTAAGGTATGCACCATAAAAATAATACTATGAAGAAACATATGATGATGTTTAAGAGTTGTGTATTTTTGTATATCTCATTCTCATTTCTCTCGTTGAGTCTACATAAGCCCATGGATGTAGTGTTGTGAAGGATAGCACAATAAAAGGCTCTTTTTATAAAACTATTTGTCACCCCATCCAGTATTGTATAGAGAAAGAATGAAAGAAAAAGAAACACATTCGAATGGCCTGTAAAGAATCCCTATAGAATGATATTTCTTAAAATAAAAAAAAGGAGAGAACACCTCATTTAAATTCCAATATCCTAATATGAATGTATGCATTGTAATAGCTTGGAGCAAATAGAATCCAATAAATTTGATTTAATTGCAAAGACATTACTATTTTATTACATATTTTACCATGAGTTTTATAATTTAGGTTGATTTATGTAGTGTGTCATTCAACATGATGGATATTCATAGTAAAAGATAAATGCTTTATTCTATTTTTTATATTTCTGAATACCAAATACTTTCAATTTGGAATACACTATGGATGTGTTTTAATAAAGACAATGAAATAGAACCGAGGATAATTACTGGTATACATAGTGATGGGTTCAAAACAATAATGGAATAAAATCATAAAGAACACACCTTTTACGGAGTAGGGAGTAGCAGGCACACAGTACAACTCTATCTTGTTGTTGGCCGTGTTTTATTTATTATTTTACATATTGGAGAAGAAAAAGAGAGAAGATGATCTCTGAAAAGAGCCTAGTTTCTTATGATATATCAAGTGTTCATCAGGGATTATGATGATACACTGTCTATCTCTGTAGGAGGATTTTCGCTGTGCTTCTACATAGTATCGTTTATCATGGTGAAAATAATAAATAAAGGTGGATCTTAACACAAGATCTTTCACACAAGACACACATTGAATAGATTATATTCACGTGCTGCGATAGAAATAAGTTGAGAATGGACAATAATAATGCGAAGAAACTTTATGCAATCAGTTTGTATACCTCACGCTGTTTCACTAAGATTCTCGTCTTTATTATTGCTATTACTTTGTTTTAGTGTGTAAAAAAATAGACCACTGTGAACTACTATTATTATTGTTGTTATTATCATTTTGCATATCTACCTATTATCTTATTGCTATAGTTATTACTGCTTCTTTCTTTTTTTCTTTACTGTTGTTGAAGCAATCCATGTTTATACTGAGTAGATTGTCTAATATTCTTTTTGAATGCTAATGATTAGAACAATTATGTCATTGGCTAGTTTTATCATAAGATCAAGACCCTGGTATCTTTATTTATTGTTTAAAAAGCTCAAGTTTTCAAGCTTTCAAACCTTCAATAGGATGATGACTTGAAAGGAGTAAATAAACATGCATAGTGCCATATGTATTTACAAAACTAATAATAAACATTAGTCTGTACCACACAGGCATAAGTGAAAAGGGTATTTTAGTTTTGAAAGTTTTTTTTTGTATAGTATGAATACTATATAAAGATATATAGATATGCAAAATTTATGTATGATCCATGCACGTCTAATAATTTTTGAGTAAATATTTGCATTTAGTACTTCTCGCCTTTAACATAATATAGGTATTAATGGTTACCTTTGCTGAATAATATCTAGTATGTGGTGTGTCAACAATGAACAGTAGAATGCATTTATTCTTATGTAGTCTAACTTTCTGTAATAGCAAATTAGTGAGAGAAAGGGGCCTTTTGCTTTATTTATTTTTACTGCTATCGCTGTTTGTTTGATAAATGGAAACAAACAGCAACTTATTCTCTCAGTATTGCCCTTTCTACACATGACATGAGAGGCCATCATTGCTTGTCTTATGGATCTATAGTTTCTCCACGGGTAAGAATACACCCCACCCCATCCAAGCACCACCAACAGACCCCACTCTTTTCTATTGCGCCTTGTGATTTAGCACTATTTCTTTTCATAGAGCTGGTTCAGGTTTAAATGTCTTTGGATAATACTTTTATCTATTCTCTTTACAATGTTGAATCCGTAGTTGGCTAGGACATCCGATCTCATTGCATCATAATATGCACTGTATAGAATATGCACTAATGAGAAACACTGTTTAAACTTACAATTTCTCTCTATTTTCTTATTATGCATTAAAAAATAAATACAAATGTTAGATACCAATAGTCCTCTATTGTGTATTTCCCAGTGCTCTCTTTAGAAGAAGAGCCAAGACATTCCTAGAGGGAGGTCTGTACCCAGCCAAGACCTCTGATTTATTATGTAACTGTAGGGTCTTTCCATAGATACAAAAGAGATAAAGAAAAAGATAGACACTGATGTTAAACAAAAGGTGACTCCTACTTTACTAGGAGAATTACTAAATTAACACCATTTTCTATTATAGAAAAAGAAAAAGAAAAAAAAGGTATTTTATTACGATGCAATGTTCTTTAGACAAAAGACCCAATAGACCCATGTGTACCTTCATTTCTTCTTGGGAGGGGGTGATCCACAACAACCTACTTTGTGTGTACGACAAGACATGTATGACGCGTTACTTACTGTGTTCTTTATTTCCTTTTTCTTTCTTGCCAATGAGCTCTTGCCCTATACCCCACCCCAGGACAGTTCCATTTCTATAGACCATTTCTGTGTGTGTGTCTTATTTTTATTCTTATTTTTATTTTTACAGGAACTGTTCTTCGTAGGGATAGTAGGTGAAGGAGGAGCCAAGAGTGTTCAGCCACTATTTTCATACAGTCTGGCTTGCATGCACCATGTTGTCTGCTGTGTATCCCCGTAGCTCTACTATTATAGACACACTCACCCTGGACTGACTTGCTCCCTACCACACAAAAGTAATTCTATTTCCATAATAGTGCCATAATAGCAGTGACGATAGTAAATTCAAACGTAGATTACACAATAAGATTAAGAAGAGGAATAAGTACAAGTCATCTATCAACAAGAACTATAGCCAAAGCAACCATCGGACATTGAATACCGGTCTGCTTAGTATCAGACCACCTGTACTAGGCACCAAGAAGAAGAGGGAAGGAGGCAAAATCAGTCTTGTCTTGTCCCGAGTATCGGATTCTGCACCTTTTGTAGAAGTCGCATGTACTGGAAGGAGATATCTCCTACAGAAAATAGAAACCGGTGTTTTTAATTTGTTTCACTTTGTACAATAAAAAGGAGTACAGTAGTTTACAAGGTACAAATGTTAAGGTTAGTTGAAACGCCCATCTCTTAGCCATTCTGACATTCAGAGATGGCCCACCCCACCTATGCAAATCTTTGTTATTCCTTGCTGTTCCTTGTTGTTCCTTGTTGTTCCTTGTTATTCCTTTTTATGGTGAGTAGATCCATCCTGCCAATGCCTCCAGTCCTTCTGAAGACAGGCCAGAGGTGACTGCCCCACCCGTCTTTTCTACAGCCTACCCTCTTCCATTGTAAATCACTGGCCATGATACTCTCCAATGCTGTTTGAGTTGTACAGGAAAGTAAGGGGGTATCGATCGGCAACGTCGGACTGCTTCATGTTATGTCAAGTGATGTGTCCATCTCTTGGATCGGCCACTGCTAGAAAGCAAGGAGTCGTATTCGACATCCGCAGATAGCATAAATGGCCTTGAGTTGCTCTCTTTTCTTCTTTTCTTCTACTATTAAAATGCAGGACAAGCGTATTTCACTGCCTTCTCTCCGCCACCTGTTGAATGATTTAGAGATCGAGTCCCATAGTCTTTCCAATTTGCCCTTTGTTCCTCTGTCTAAAGATTTGATTAGCTGGGAAAATCAGTGTAGAGCAGTCAACACCACAGAGGCACAGGCACAAACGCAGAGACAGAGACAGAGACAGAGACAGAGACAGGCACAACTCCAAGCACAGGCACAGGCACAGGCACAGGCACAGGCACAGGCACAGGCACAGGCACAGGCACAGGCACAGGCACAGGCACAGGCACAGGCACAGGCACAGGCACAGGCACAGGCACAGGCACAGGCACAGGCATGGCATACCACTACAGTAGAGTGGAATAGAAAAAACAGAGAAAACAGAGAAAACAGAGAGCCTTGTAAATGCAAACAGGTCAATTCAGCTACACTGGGATCTACTCGTGTTCATCGACGCGCCACTTCTGCAGCTGCCTATTTTAACACCGCATCCACAGAGAATGGCATGCATTGGCCACTTGACTGGCAGTTAATTGATGATATGTCCTGTATGCATATTGTATCTCCTGTCTCACCTTTTGGAGCCAAGAGTGGGATGCCATTGTCTGCGCATTCTTCATACACACAGTCAGAGATGAATTCACATGCACATGCACTTGGACATCATCACAATAACACACACTCTCGCTCGCACTCGCACTCGCACTCCCATATGCATACACACCCACACCCACACCACACCCACCTGCATACACATTCACAGCCAATGTCCTGCTCACACCAGCACTCACACTTACAATCCACACCATCTACTCAGTCCACGCAACCTATACAATCTATACAGTCTATACAATCTACTCAGTCCAACCAGTCCAACCAGTCTATACAATCTACCCAGTCCACACAATCCACGCAATCCAACCAGTCTATACAATCTACTCAGTCCAACCAGTCTACACAATCCACACAGTCTATCCAACATCATCGCAGCCATTCCTACTCTCATTCTCATCCTCATTTTCATCCTCATAACCATGCTCATGCCCACTCTCGTCCACATCCCATCTCCCCTCCTCACAACCACAACCACAACCACACCCATCTGAGTCCACCCACTCATCTCCTATCCCAGCCCACGCCTATCCCTCAAACAGCAGCTAATACACACCCAACACCTCACTCCATGTCCTTCCCTCCTTCCTTCAATGCCACTCCACGCCAAAGATCAAGGGCCCACACCACCTCAGGCTATCCTATGCACACCTGTCTCTTTCCCCGTCCCACCTCACAACAGCGCAAATCCCCAAAGGCAATAGAGGGTGTCCACAGATACCACTGCAGCTTATGCTTCAAGACCTTCTCAAGACCCTCCTCATTAAGAATCCACAGCTACTCTCATACAGGTGAAAAACCCCACGGATGTCCTTATCCAGGGTGTGGACGGTGGTTCAGTGTCCAGAGCAACATGCGACGCCATCTACGAGTCCACCATTGCTCCCAAGACTCCCAAGACACTCGAGGATCAGAAGAAGAAGAAGAGGAGGAATGGAGTTCACTCTAATACTACATTTCCATATTTCCATATATTCTTTCTTTCTTTCTTTCTTTCTTTTATATAGAGAACAACAACAACAACAAAAAAAGACCACCCATATTATATATAAAGCATATAAACCCATAGTATAGTATAGTCTATAGAACAAAAATAAAAACTCTGTCCCATTTAAGAAACATCATCCTTCTTGTACAATTTACGATGTCTTCTTCCTTCTTCTGTGCTTGGACTGTCATAGCGCTTCCCACTCAATTGACTTGACTCTGTAGCATCGCTGTTGCTCTCGGCATCACTGTCAGAGGGCGCCACCTCTCCCTCCAAAGGAAGCGTTGGCAGATAGAACACCTCTTCTTCTCCCCTCCCCTCCTTCATTCCCAAGAAATCCTCAATCGTCTCGTCTGTTGTAACATCAACAAGAATATCCTCATCGTCCAATTTACGCTGGGAGGCTTCGTCTTCAGGCACCACATCAAACTCATCCTCCTTCTCTTGATAATCCATATTCTCTTCTAGCTCAGTAAAATCAGGGGCAAACGCACTCCAGCTCTCTTCGTGTTTGGATGTCCAAATGTGAATGTTCCCATAGCTACTGACAGAGCCAATGATAGGGCGGACAGGGTGCCACTGCCAATTAAGATTAATGAATGAGGGACGTGTTTCCTTACAGCAAGATCGTCAAGGGGCTCTTTAGGACCTTCAAGAATCTTGACGAGATTACCCATATTCTTATCCCAAATGTAGATGTTGTGTTCAGCCTTGTGTCCAGAGCCTATCCAAAGCAAGCAGGTGAGTCGAGCATCAAGGTCAAGAAGCATTTACCACCAATCACAAAATCACCATCTGCGCTAAAGGACGCCTGGTTCCACTGGATTCTGTTGACAAGATCCTGGAATTTGTTCTGTAGAATAGGAATATCGTGCTCATCGAGGCGGAAGAATCGAATCACACGGTCGTTGGCAATGACCAGCATATCTCTACCCGTGGATGCAGGTTACTTTATGGACACAACCCTCTCAAGTCACTCCTTCCTGGTATCTAACCTTCCATTTCTGCTCCATTGAATTCCCTTGATAATTGTACTGGTAATGCGTGAAGAATAGATCATCTGTAGAGAAGCATAGGGGTGGTATGGCAGCAGATTCGTGGGTTAGATGTCGTCTGCTACTCAAGTAGCCCATGCAACCCACCTTACGTGTACTGGCATCAATGATATTCAGATACCCTTTTGAGGTGCCTGTATAAATGAGAGTGCCTGTCTTATTCCACACACTTGCAGTAATGTAGGCAGAACTATAGCATTCCTTTTGTTTATAAGTGACTTGTTTCCTCTCCATGATAACAAACAAACAAACAAACAAACACTTACGATTTATGATCTTCTTTTCCATCTGCTTCTGTTGGTAGGACCCATTTCTGAGGCTCCTGTTGAGAAATATCCACCACAACAGAACTGTCTTGAAACAAGGAGGCTACAAACTGAAAACTAATCTTATGAGTCTCCTCTTCTTCATCTTCCTCACTCCATTTACTTGTTCCGTGGGTGCATGTGTGCCATCATCAAAGGCGTACTAAAGTGCACCTTGGCATACCGAGTGGCTGTAACAAGATCCCATACAATACACGTCCAATCCTTGGAGGCAGACAAGAGATACCGACCGTTGCGAGACCAACTGATACTGGCGACAGGTTTGATATGTCCCAAGAGACTACGAACCACTCCCTTGGTGTCGAAATCCCATACAACACAACGGCCATCCAGGCATCCTCCAGCAAGAAGCGTGCCATTGCGGTTGAACCGACAGGTAAGGACATACCCATCTTCCAGGGTCTCTTCAATGACTTGAGGATATTCCTGCTCCCAAGGATCTATTCATAACCACTGTATAAGACACACCACAAAAAAAGACACTAAAAAGAGAACAAGAACAAGAACAAGAACAAAAAGGGAGAGAGAGAGATGCTTGCCAAGTAATTCCAAGTTCATGAGAACAGAAAGAACCTCCAAAGGCAGTCCTTGACAGTGCCAAACAACGATCAATAACTCCGACACAGTTGCTTCCTGCTGTGAGTGAGGTAATACAGAAGAGAGAAGATCTGATAGTCATCTAGCCTAGAACAAAGTGGATCTATCTGTTCTGTGATTGGCTGTATTGATTATCCGTGGTATTGAAATAATAATAAACAAGTAGGGATGGTTTTTATATAGGTGAGGAATGGGAATGGCTGTGGTTACTATGGAAAAGAGAGACTACAAAAGAAGAATGCACAAAAAAGGAGAAATAGGTATTGTCAAGATGTTCATACACACCAGGAGATCTTTAGGATATAAAAGGAAATAGTCAAACTACAATTGTTTAAAAATGACACATCGATTTGAAAAGGAGCAAAAATAAATTAAGATGTATTCATGTTAGTTTTTAAACAAATAAAGATTATGTAGATTTACCTGTAAATATCTGAATCCTAGAGGAAACCACCTTTGATGTGGTGATATAGTATGAATACAAATATCTATTCTTTTCTAAAGAATGGAACTGATCGATGGAGACCCTTTAAACACTCTTCTGCAGTTGTATAGATATTTTTTGATGCATTCACATCTCTGTTCCAAACAATTCCGCAACTTTGGCAAGCGCGGATATTGTTGAAATTCACCAATACCTCAGTGAGGTTATTTGTGTTATAAGTGTGGCAGATCTTGAGAACAAAAATAAGAGTAACTGTTAGAAGAGCTTTTCATATTGGGTAAGAGGTCAATTATGTTTACCCTCTATGTTCGAAATTTATCAACATCAACCATAAGAAAATCTCCATCTTTTTGTCTCTTTTTTCAATGATTGATATAAAACTCTCGTCAAACCAACACGATGACCTTTGAACCTGGCGGCATCTTTCACCTTTATTCCTGTGCCATAAGCAACAACTGGTAGTTTGGCAGGATCATACTCCAATCCTTTTAGGTGCCAATACCCCTTTTTAATAATAAAATAATAGTAAAAAATAATTAGTTCAAAATGTATTAATGTACTCTATGTGTATGTCATATTACCCTTACACTGGCACCTTCTTGCCTTTGCCTTTGTAACGGATTCACTGGGTTTATTATAGTAAAACAATATACAATAGAAACTAACTAACATGTAAGACATAACAAACATACATTCACCAGATCACAGCTGTTGGTTTATATGCCAGACAAAGGTAAACAAAATAAAGAGGGTAGAAGTTATGAATAACAACAGACAGTGTGGTTGACAGGTATTAATATCCGAACAAGAGGACAATAGGAATTTTCACAAGTCATTTACTTAATCAGAACTACCAAAGTAATGCAGATTACAACAACATTTTAGAAAGAAAAAGAATTGCTTAAAGAACAGTTGCCTAGTTACCCATTGTATTCAAATCGTGTGTTGTGTCCCTGTTCATGTACCCTCTTTGATTTCCCTAGACTAGCCTTTGTATCCAAATTCTATTTTGTCGTCCCTGCTATAGACAAAAAAACTACAGATCCATCTCTCAAGTGGTCCTGTTAATAACCTTAGTACTCTTTATTACAGATACTTGCAAACCTTTGATTTTAAACACAGTTCCATAAAAGGGCAAAATATTTTATGTCTAGAAAGGGAGGTATCACCGCTTAAAGACCAGAAAAATCTCCTGGTGTGTAGACCTGTCAAAGAGTGTCCTATTGATAATAAATATCTGACTTTAGTCCCTGCAAAAAAAAATAGAAAGAAGAAAAAAAAAAAAAAAAAAGATAAACACACATACAGATACCTTTTCTTTTTTTCTCTTTTTTTTTTCTTCTTTCTATTTTCGCCATGACACTTCTTTGCACTGGACGCTCTACGGTCCGTCTCTTGTCACGTACAGCCACACCACGTGTGTATGGTGTGCGCCACTTCACCAACCCTCAGCAGTATGACGCCCTTGTCTTGAACGCCTACACAGACAGCCAAGGCATTACTCTGCCTGCAACCCACGGTATTTCGACAGCCACACGCACTGCTCTTCTCGAGAGTCTGTCTGCTTCCCAATTCAAGAAAAAGGGAGACGTGCGTTTATTGTATAATGTGGGAGGAGTGAAGCAGGTGGCTGTGGTTGGACTTGGAAAGCCAAAAACAGACTTGGCTCAAACACAAGAAGATGTCCGTATGGCTGTAAGTTCTCTTTTTCTTTTTTCTTTTCTTTTCTTATAGGATTCTTCAGTGAGAGAAAAAGAGTGAGAAAACGGACTAATACTATGTGTGTGGAGGGTCTATAAGACTGCATTGGGCCTTCAGGCTGTCCAGAAACAAGGAGCTCTTCATGTGGGTGTGGATGTCTCTGTCAACAGTCACGCTGCTGCTGAAGGTGCTGTCTTGTCCCAGTTCTCATTTGAGAAGTTAAAGACAGAAGCCTCGCGTCGTAAGGAAATACGCTTTGGACCCTTTTCCCAAGCCCCCGCCTTGGACCAGACATGGGAGTCTGGTGAGATTTATGGCGCATCACAGAACTTGGCTCGTATGCTGATGGTGTCTCCTGGCAATTTGATGACCCCCAAGCTATTCTCGGATGAAATTGCCTATTTGTTAGCAGGATTGGATAAGACAGATGTGATTGTGCATGATGAGACATGGGCAACGAAGAATAACATGAATGCATTTACATGTGTTGCCAAGGGAAGGTAGATCTAGCAGAGAGAGAGAGGGTGGGTCTGGTGTCGATGGAGTGCGTCGTCTTAGCTTTTGATGGATAGTCATGAGCCTCTGAGATTCTTAGAGGTGCACTACAAGGGGGGCAAGGAGACAGATCCAGTCCATGCTTTGGTGGGTAAAGGTAAGCAATGTCTGTTCATTTGTCCAAGTCTCTTTCTCATCCAATCGGATGGTGGACAGGTGTTACTTTTGATAGGTAGGTTATAAGCAAAGCAAGAAAAGGAGAGACAGAAGAGAACATGGAGACAGAAAAGGGAACTCACTCTCTTCTAGTGGTGGCATTTCATTGAAGCCCTGCAACAACATGGATCTTATGAAGGGCGATCTTGGAGGCGCCTCCACAGTCATGAGTGCTATGCACGGTATTATTCGATTGGGTCTGCCTGTGAACATTGTGGCTGTTGCTCCTTTATGTGAAAACATGCCTTCTGGAAATGCTACTAAGCCTGGAGATGTAGTAAAAGCCATGAGTGGAAAGTCAATTGAAGTGCTGAACACAGATGCAGAGGGTCGCTTGATCTTGGTAAGAAAAAAAAAGAAAAAAGAAAAAAGAAAAAGAAAAAGAAAACATTGTGCTATGGCTATAGCTATGGCTATGGCTGTAGAGACTAATGGAAGAATAGGCAGATGCACTTTACTATGTCAGCTCCAAGTACAAGCTCGCTAGTATTCTGGATGTGGCCACATTGACAGGTGCTATTGATGTAGCACTGGGTCAAGTGTATGCTGGTGTCTTCACCAACTCTGATGATTTGTGGGGAAAACTCAACAAGGCTGGTCAGGCAGTATCAGATCCATTCTGGAGAATGCCTCTGCATGATGGCTATCTTGAAGGGATGAAGCCTTCTCCAGTGGCTGATATCAACAATCTTGGCAAAGGACGCTCGGGCAGTTCTTCTTCAGCTGCCATGTTCCTTAAAGAGTTTGTCGTGGGATTGGAATCAAATCTTGATGAAGAAAAAGATAAAGAGGCCAAGGATCCTGTTGCATGGGCCCATCTTGATATTGCAGGTGTGATGGATGTTGATTCCACCCGTGGTTACAATATTAAGGGCATGACGGGTAAGCAGAGAGAGAGAGAGAGAGGGCAACTGTTCAAAGGGAGTGGCAAAACTCATTGCCTGCTTTCACATCTAGGTCGACCCACTCGTGCCTTGATCGAGTATTTTAGAAACCTCTCTAAACAAACATAGGAGGGATTCTTTTGCAGTCGTCACTAATGCATTCAGCCAAAGTAGTATGAATAAAAGAATGCATAATGTATAGCACAATGTACAGAAAAACACATGAATTTCATTCGTAAAACTCTATAGGATGAGATGGAAGTTATTCACACCCGTCTTTTGTTTTGTTTCTATGTTTATGGTTCTGCAGAATAGAATAATCTGTAGACTGTAGAGACATCCATTCGTGTAGATGGCAGCTATGCGAGAAGAAACTGACAGCCTAAAACATAACAGTTACAGTTTAAATAAAACAAGGGCTCCTCTCTTAAGATTTAATAGAACACAGTGCTATTCTCACAATCTATATCTGCCAGTTGAAAACACAAGTGGCATTACATGGGTGGATTGAAAAAGTAGTAGGCGTCTCTCTTTCTCTTTCATCTCCAGAGACAGTTCACAGTACAGCATTGTAACCTACATAGATTGTATTATTGGTGTAGACAAGAGAACTAGACAGTGTATGACAACTAAAGATCAGTAAATCATCTATTCTCAGTGGATGTTCCTATTTCTTTCATGCTATTTCACCTCTGTCCTTTGATCGTTTCTACCTGTCCCCACGAACCAAATAACCTTCTCCAACTGAATCAAGTTGTACATACAATATGAGTGCAATGTTATAATGTTATACGCCTACATAAAGTATAAAATGTTAGTCTATCAAGTGACATACAATAAGACAAGACACTATTAGGACTCTATTTTACTCACTGCTTAGTATTTCTTCCTAAAAAAAAAAGGCTGTTCAAGGAAATGCGCTCTCCAATGGCCATAGTAAGCCTTGCTTCTGAGTTGGATAGAAATGATTACATAGTGCTTGATTTGATCTTGATCCATAAGAGAAATACCCTCCCAGTTACTCTGTTGACTAAGTAGAAAGGAAAGATACTGGACAAGAAACACTATTTTGCAAACCAACACACATCAGTACACTGATTCCATATAGTTTTTATAAGCATACCAAAACTCCAATCTATTCTAACATTACAGAAGAAAAGGTAAATATAATACATTGTTTAGCCACTGTTTTTCTTTTGATAATCATAGACAGACTTCAACCATTGACTATAGAATGCAAAGAGAAATTTAGAATAATAATAATAACAGTAACACTGCCTCAGGATAGTTTATCTTTGCTGATAGAGAATACTATGATCAGCATAGATACTACGCTACCAGATAAAGCTTTTGTCATCCTTCATCCTATCATATATTACCCACACACAAAAAAAAACTTTAGAAAGTGATAGAGTTCATTTAAATTAAAGTGTACAGCATAGCAATTGAAGAACTATATTTGAAATTTCCTTCTCATTTCTCCAGAGAAGTTAACACTTTATTTTCGGTCAACAAAAAAAGCATAAAATAATAATAATGTAAAGGGTGTTTCTTGTTGGTGCCACTACTTTTTTGTTTTAGAAGAGAAATAAAACAGGAATGTGCCTCATGAACAAATATGAAATCAGTTGAATTCTATCTATTTCTCTCTCTCTTTCTCTCTCTTTATTTACATCCTTTTCTTTTCCTTATTCATAACATTGTCCATGATCCATAAGAAATAAAAACCTAAAGTATGAACTTATGTAACACGGGGTAGACCTTGCATTATGCATCTCATATAGTTATGGTGATAATCAAACGAGTAAAAAGTACAAGAATCAATAAATGAAAAAAGTAGAATCTAAGATATACATTTAGATATATATTTATTAATAAAACAGATAAACTTAGTGCACTATAAATGTATCAACACGATAAATATTTTGGCAACTAAAACATTTGCTATGTCACCAACACAGTATCGATAGATACTTATATTTATACCCATAGTGCCTAGTTCATATCATGAAAACTAATATACAAATAGTTTATAGATAAGACACTTGGTTCTACTACACTATATATGTGTTTCTCTAATGATTTTATTTTTACTAGTATTTCATTTTAAATATTCAACAGTTCGAGTATGTTTGAGTGATACTGTTTACAAGAACAACATCTTCAATACAATTTATTATTTAGATAAAATAAATAGATAGATAATTATCAGCAAGGAGGAATGATGTTAAAGACTATCCATAGTATCTATAACTGATAATTATTATCATAATAATAAACTGTTATCGTGTACAATGACAAGTAGTTTTGCTATATTATACTAGAAACTTACTAGCACCATTTTAGATGCCTACATTCTTACAAGGGATGGATACTAGTCATTTACAACTCCACATACCATTACTAGCAACAAAATGTAGATACAGTTGAATTAAAATAAAGTTAAACATGCCATTCTCCTTCTTGACTTGATATCAAAGCGAATACAAACTACTCTTTGATATATCAACATCAACAACAGCGACTAGATGTATCCTTTTTTTTAAATAAAATAAAATAAAAAATAAAAGGGGAGGACATTGCTTGTCTTTCTACTCATATTGATTGACAAACTCATAGTAATAACAAAAAGAACATCACATCTCAAGTGTACACTAGAAAAGCAAAAGGATATTACTTTCCTTTTCTTCCTTTGTTTTATATTAAAGTGATTCACACCCAATCTTTATATACATTTTTGAATAAATTTTTAGAAATAGAGAAATGGTCTAAAGAAAAAGAAGAAAGCAAAAGCAAAAAATAAAAAGCAAAAAAATAATCTAAAGAAAATAATCTATAACATCCACATCCACCTTTGTGTCTTTTTCTTCTTTTTTTCTTCTTTCATTGTCTGATAAGAGACAGATACGTCTCCAATATAAAGAGAGAGAGAGAGAGGCTTAAGCAAAAGCCAATATAACCGCAGTGATGAATCCGAGCCAAGTAAATACTGGAGGAATATAGACCATGCCACCTGAGACAGTGGCGCGTGTGGTAGCCAAAGGTGAAGACAGGAGCTTGGTTTCTTTAGGATTGCTGCTGACACTGCTGCTGACACTGCTGCTACTGCTGTCAGTAGCAGAAGCTGAGGCAATAGTAGTAACAACAGCCTTTTCAACAACGGCTTGGCCTACCATGGATTCTTCAAAATGGCCACTGTGAGGTTCATCATCACCGGTACAGCTGGCAGGAGTGGTAAGAATGAATCCTTTTCCTTGAAGATACTCGATAATGTTAGGGACTTGTTCAATGGATTGTTGGTAAAGATCTATCATACCAAGAATAAAAACAACATGATGAGTTTATCTTTTTAATATATATTTATAAAGATGATGGGCATGGGTTTACCCATTCTCTCTCTCTCTCTTACCATGCTGAAGACTGATGAATCCTGGGTCTTCATTCGCATTCAGTCCAGTGTCTGTTCCAGAAGCAGCCTTCTTGAAAGCACCCTGAATTCGGCTGTCTACATCTGGCATCATGTAGACATCGTAATCTGTAGGATCAACATTCCACATCAAGATCTTGTAGCCCATTGCCTTCAATAAACCCTTGACACGATCATCTGCTTCACCAAAGGGAGGACGAATGTACTTGGGAGTGACACCAATGATATCACGAATAGCTTCTTCAGTAGCCTTGACTTCATAAATGATTTCTTCATTGGTAAGACTCATCAAGTGAGGATGAGAATAAGTATGCGATGCAATTTGATGTCCAGAGTCATAGATTCTCTGGATAACATCGGGATGTTTCTTGACATTGGTACCAAGAACACAAAACGTAGCTTTAATGTGGTACTCATCCAAAATATCAAGCAGTTCATCTGTATAGTTGCTAGGTCCATCATCAAATGTCAATGCCCATTGGTTTGAATCAGGACAGCCATAAACATTGTCGGGAGAAGCTACATTGCCACAGCTTTCAAAGCAACGATCATTGTCGGATCCATCACACACAGCGTCTTCACAAATACCAGAGCCTACAGGGCGGACAGGCATGTCGGGTACATCTTCAAGATTTACAGAGTCGAGCCATTCATGATTTCTAGGTACTTCTCTATCATCATCATCAGAGGCCTGGACACGAGAGAGGGAAGAAATCAGCCCAAGGATCAGAAGAAAAATCAAAGCCAATTGAACAGTGCTGTAGCTTGTCTTTTTTCGTTGAGAATACAGAGGTGAACGATGCACTGGGTTTGAGTGAATAACCCTGCGGCCATTTCCACTTGACTTGAAGGATTTCATGACCAACGGAATAAGAAATGTAAAAAAAAGGTGTATTGTATCAACTAAAACAAAAGGGTATTTGGAAAGGTAGCCTTTTGCTCAATTGTAATAGTAGAAGAAAAAGAAGGTAATAAAAATATTAAACAAGAAAGAACACACACACTATTTATATATATTTATATATTTATATAGAAAGTAACAAGCAAGGTGAATAAAAAATAATATTTAAAAAAAAAAACAATATCTTTAGCTACAACAGCAATGTCTTAAATACTTCTTGGTAATATTATTCCGAAAGAATCTATACAATTTTAAATGGCAGAACTAAAAGACAACTGACCATGACCTTACTGTAAGAAGGAAATCCATCAACTCTCATTAGAATCACATATCTGTTTGAAGTAAGGTCTTGACAATGGCAAATCATTCAAGTACTTGTTTGTTAAGTGACATGTATCCACATTCTTATTGCCTTCTTTTCTTTCAACATTCCATTGACTTGTTTACTTGCTATTCATTACGTAGAAAATCACAGAGTGCTCTGGTTTTGGTCAAAAATTGAATTGATACATCAGATATACACTCTAAACCCGTGTCTTTGATATTAGTGTGTATAGTGCAGACATTGGTATTCTGGTATTTATTTTTTAAGAGAAGATAAAGGTGCAGAGGATTAAGTTGAAATTGAAATGGTTGTTTTCTAGACATCACTGACTTGGGTGATACTATACCATCTAACCCCAACTGAAGAAGATGGTGTTGGTGGTGATAATAATGTTTGTCATGACAGTAATAATATTAGTGATAATACTGATACTAACAATAATGGTAATAATAATATTGTTGATACTGCTGATAAGAGCACCGATGATAATAATAATAACAGTAATAATAACAGTAATAATAACAGTAATAATAACAGTAATAATAACAGTAATAATAACAGTAATAATAACAGTAATAATAATAATATATTTCTTTTCTTTTTTATTTCTATGCTAGTCATGCTATGGGTTCATTCTCTACTATTGAAAAGCAGCAACAAGGAAGTCAATGTATTGCTGTCAAAGTCTATCATAGACACCACGGCCAACTTACAAAAAGACACTATGAGAGAGAATTATGGGCTTTTAGACGCTTAGACTTAATAACAAAAGAAGAAGACAGTCGACACCATGTAGGCTCTCTATTCTATCCTCTTGTTTTGTTTCTTTTTTTTTCTTTTTCCTGAGCTTATCAGGATTATTTTAGTTGATTTGTCTTTTAGGCCTAGAAATAACAGACGAGACTATACGCCTGAGTCTGCCTTATTACCCTCACACACTAGAAACAGTCCAACTCAACAGTGAACAGGCAAGACAGGCTATCAGAGACACAACACTTGGCCTTGCCTATCTTCATTCTCAAGGAATGGTACACTGTGACGTCAGCCCAAGCAATGTCCTTGTTGACAAGACAGGGAAATGTGTTTTGAGTGATTTTGGCTGTAGTCACTTGCTACTTAAACCGGATGCTGTAGAGACAGATGCCATTGGTACAAGGTAAATACTTGTAATAATAATAATAATAGTAGTAGTAGTAAAAAGATACCCATTGAACTTGAATACGTGCTCTTGTGTTAATACACTTATGTTGTATGATAACAGGTACTACAAGGCACCTGAGCATTTGTTTGGTTACTCTCTTTATGCGCCTGCCACTGATATATGGTCGTTGGGGGCAGTGTATTGTCAGCTACTCTTTGGATTTCCATTTTTCAGTGGTGAAAATGATCTTGAGCAAATCAGTAGCCTAGTCAAAGGTCTTGGCTGTCCTACAAAAGAAGAGCAACAGGTAACTTTATTTATATCTATAAACACTGTAGAATAGACACTAGAATAAGAAATAGAGTTTATCATTGTCAACCAATAGAAGTAATGCTCTTGGTAGGCTATGGCATGCTATCCAGATGTCAACAAGTTCCTGTTCTTTATGCCTTCCGAAGAAGTATCGGATGCTGAGTGTGGTACTGAGTGTGGCTGTGCTAATAACTGTGTTCATAATGAGACTGATTCCATTGACTGGCCAAAGCGCTACAAATCATTGAAAGAAGTCCTACAGGAAAAAGCAGTGAATAGTAAAGACTGTTCCCTGATCTTGGGAATGCTTTCTTGGTCAAGAAGTTCGAGGATGACCACTGAACAGATTCTCAAGAGCATTTGTTGAGGGACTGTCTCTGCCTCTGTTTATATCTATTTCTTATATAAAGAAAATGAAAATAAAGCCAATATGTGTATGAGTAGATGTAGATGGTTTATAGACAGGCTTATAAGATATATCTTTATAAAACACGTCTCTAAAATGTATATTTCTGTCTCTCTGTCTCTCTTTCTCTCTCTCTAAATATATCATTTTGTGTCCGTGTCTGTGTCTGTGTCTCTACACACCAGGAGATTTTTGAAATATATAAGGAAATACTCTGAGAATAAAATCGCAATATTATTATGATTGGCTAATATGTTTAAGAACACCTTTTTGGTATGTAACTGAACAATTTCAAGCTCTACTTGCCTGTTTTAGCAATGACTATTGACTTTGCAATTAGATAGTATAGAATTGGCTATAAAGATAAGAAATAGAACAAGAATGTTTTATCCGAACTAAAGAATAAAGAGACTGTAAAGAGACAGAACTTTATCCAAGAAAATAGATTGCTTTTATTTGGTGGAATAGACAACTCTTTATATACTAATCAATTGCCATGGTTACACTTATGTGTTTCCTGTAGTTGAATCCATACACATGACCCTAACTACTTATCAGTGTTGATGCAATTGATGAGTATTACTTATATTAGACATGTCTCTGTATTGACCCTGGATACAACACAGAATAATCCCAAAATTACAACTCAATCACTGTATTTATTGTTTAACATAATGTGTTATCTTTAAGCCCACAGTATTTGCAGTATGACACTGCTTAAGAAAGATGTATTATAGAACTTATAAAGTTAACTCTAGTGATTATTGTCCATAAAATAGAACCAAACTTACTTATATTAAGAACAGTATAGTCATTGATTAAATCAGTATTCATCATCACCTCAACTGTCTCATTGTAACTGTTCTCAACAATAGTACTTAATGAGAGCTAAGTATTGTTTCTAATACTGTTCTTTAGGTCCAAGGCAAATAGAGTGTGAATTGTTTGACTTGATAATTATAGGAAAGTGGAGGCTAAAATATATACCTCACTTCAATGAAAATATTTCTTATTCTTTGGTCTTGTTATTATTTTGTTATTTCTTGCACTGAACATACAACTTAACATTCAAGTATTAAGTGCAAGGTAAGCATATTATCTCTCTTGATTGAATTATTACTAGTAGACCCTTCTGTTATTAGATAAGTTAAGATTGTTTTCTAGTCAGTCTTAGGTGGTCTTCTATACTGTCTAAGGTGTCTAAGGTGTCTAGGGTATATTCTCTAGTGTTATCCATCTCCTAATAACAAAGCACAAGGCCTTTTAGGGTGTGGATTCTATTGCTATGAAGGGAATGCACTTGGGCAGTAGCTATAGTCATACTATAGTGTTAGCTACAGTATTATTATAAACAATATTATTCGTCAATATTCTATTCTATTGATAATATAATTTAATATTGAGGTATTCTACAAAAGTAAATAATAATCTGGATATCCATAAACCTTTGACTTTAAACACAGCTCCGTAAAAGGTTATTGTTAGAACGTAAAGGGAAGGTTGTGTCACTGATTAAAATCCAAAAAAAAATCTTTGGGTGTGTACTTTTCTTATATCTTTTCCCCTTCTCTCTTTTCTCACCCTTTGCTCTTTTTACTGTTTCATTTTAATGCGATAAAATGTATGATATTAATCATCGATCAGCATTATTACTCTCTAGTTATTGGTACAAGGCAGGAGAAATATTGCAAATTACCAACCGTATTCGAAATATCTTGTATACCCACCGCCTCAGTTCAGAAGCTGTCAGTAAACTGAGCGTCCTCCATGAACAACTAAGAAAAGCAAACACAGGCTGTCCCTTTTCTGCTCATGCGCGCTTCCCGAAAGACGCAGACTTTGTTTGTGAGTCTTATGATACATGGCCCCATTTATTACAACAACTCAAACTGGCCCTCAGTCGTCTTTCTGTACCCATGAAAAAGATAGACCCGCCATGTGACTTTGCCTATACCTTTAAAGACGCAGAAGTTGAGTTATGGGAAACTACTTCAGCAATACTGTCCTCTATCGGCAAAATGGAGGGCATTTTCACTCATACCTTGGAGAATCTCTGTGAAGTTGAATGGAAGAATAAATAGTAGTATGGAGATGTGACGCCATACAAACCGAGTGGAGATTAAGTCAATCGATCTGCAAATATGAAAGCTTATTTTCTCTCTCTCTTATATTATTTATTTATTAAAATAAAATAAATAAGCGGATAGTAAAATCCTGCCAATAAAACATGCACTACATATTCATTCAAATGTTTATATGACTGTTTATATTAGCATTCATTGATATGATAATACAAATATCAATGTGGATACCCATGCAATACCAATATCCATGTTAATCTTTATGCCAATACACAAATATAAATATAGACAAAGATATAGATCCATATACAAACACAGACAAAGATCCAGACCCAGACCCAGATCCAGACCCAGATACGATTTTCCCCACTCAATAATAAACCCTCAAGTGATTTTGGTTGGGTCAAGTCAGGTGAGCGCTGTCAAATGGGAGAATTCTGTCCCTCCCTGTATGAAATAATGCAAACGGGTGCTTATTTAAAATAGGCAGCAAGACATTAAGCACTTAAATAAGCACTTTTCCAATTGCATGGGGGATGGAAAGACTAGTATTGTGAATTCAGCATTGAAACAGGATAAGCAATGGAGATACAGATTATGGAATAGAAAGAGAACATCTACAGCCTGTACAGTCTACTCTATAAAAGTCCAAAAGAAACCACCCGCCACTAATAAACACACCTCTGCACACACCTCTTCATTCACAGCCAAACAAACACAGCGTATAACACATTTTAATAATAAAACAAAAACAAAACAATAGAGAGAGAGAAAGAGAGAGAGAGAGAGAGAGAGAGAAAACAAAAAGAACAAGAGACAAGGGACGTGAGGGCATCAATAAATGTAGCACCCACCAACAGACTCCGACAATCTTTGCCATCCCCAACAAATGTTAAAAAAAAAACCCTACAAAGAAGATCCATAGCCACTTGCCCATTTCCTCACATTCATAGATAAGAGTATAAAATAGCAATTAATATATTTCCTCAGTGGATTCTTCCTCCTCTATTTCCATTTCCATTTCCTACTTTTGCTCCACTTTCACACTCAAAAATGGCCACTTTTGCAGAGAGTTTTGCAAGAAATTTCGGCTTACCGTCGCCTCCTCTTTCTGTCCGTCTATCAGACAAATTCAGTCACATTAGCAATTCATTTTCACTTGGCTCGCTGACTCAGTCACTTCTTAACAAGCCGCCACCAGAGGCTGTCAGTTCTGGTCATTTGACTCCACCTGCACCAGAGCAATCCAAAGGCACTCTGGAGGTGACTGTGGTGGATGCACGTCATCTGAATGTAGTGGATCCTAGAAAAGCACACATCTACTGCCAGTTGTATTATGAAGGCAGTTGTGTGTCTATTCCTGATAGTCCTCAGGTGCTTATGAGTGATCCTTTCACTATGGCTTCCAAGGCCTCCAACCCCACATGGAATTCAACTGCAACATTGTAGGTAGAAGGACTTGTGGGCTATGAGAGAGAGAACAAGAGAGAACAAGAGAGAAATCTAATTCACCTACTATGATTAGTGATGTGAGTACAGACCAAGCACAGTTGACAGTGTTTGTGTTTGATCGAGGCAACCGATTGGAGAATGAGCAAGACATATGTCTAGGCACAGCCACACTCCAGCCAAAATTACAGCACAAGAAAACAATTGAATTGAGAGTGCGGCTCCATCCCAGAATACAGGCAGATTCGCTGCTATCTACCGAGAAAGTGACAGGCGATGTGCGACTCCAAATCCATTACACCGACACAGCAGTCAAGGTAACATCCTTTCCTATCTTATCTGTACTGTACCCGCATTAGGAATTAGTAGTAGGAATTAGTAGTAGGAATAGGAATAGGAATAGGAATAGAGACCATCCCTCTCTATACTTCTCTATACTTCTCTATACCTCTTCATCTCCTTGAGTCCTATCTAAAATATCTCCAGATGAAATTGACGCCTGATGCCTTTCGGATTCTGCGACTCCTGGGCCGTGGCTCTTTTGGAAAGGTCTATCAGGTGGTAAAACGGGATACCCACCAAACCTACGCCATGAAGGTCCTCTCCAAACGACTCCTTATCAAAGAAAATGAGATTGCACATACCCTCTCTGAACGCAATGTCCTTATTCGCACTTTCAACAACCCATTTATTGTCTCCCTCAAGTTCAGTTTCCAAACAGCCGAGCACCTTTTCCTTGTCATGGAATATATCCCAGGCGGTGATCTATTTGAACATCTCCAGGTCCATACAAAAGTGTCAGAGCAAGAAGCCTGCTTCTACATCTCTGAAATCATATGTGCCTTTGAGGACATCCATGCACGCAATGTAGTGTACCGAGACCTCAAACCAGAGAACATCATGCTGGACAGCCTGGGCCATGTTGCACTGACGGATTTTGGACTCTGTAAGGAACTCAAGGATAGCACAACAACGACCTTTTGTGGTACAGGTGAATACTTGGCCCCCGAGATGATCTACCCTATGCCTTATGGACAGGCCGTGGATTGGTGGGGTCTTGGCATTCTTCTTTATGAATTGCTCATAGGTCGACCCCCTTTCTCTTCTGTGCATCGTCAGAAGCTCTATGAGAGAATATGTCGTGGGCATCTGACATTTCCCAGTCTACATAAACTGTCAAAGGAAGTCAGAGATCTCATCGGGTGTTTGTTGGAGAGAGATCCTTCCAAGCGATTGGGAAGCCAAGGAGGAGCAAGTCAAGTCAAACAGCATGCATGGTTTAAGGATGTTCAGTGGGATTTGGTAGCAGCCAAACGAGTCCAGCCACCCAAGGGACCTTCCTTTTCTCGTCCATCCACAGAACCCATTGGTATTCCCATGGCTAAATCCAAGGACACGGACAGTATGTCGTTTATGTCGATAAAGGACCAAGCACCATTAAGCACTTCCATGCAATCAGCCTTCAAAGGGTTCAGCTATGTCAATGACACCGCCTTTCCTCATTCTATGACTACTGCCAAGGGAAGATCCATGTACTTTGATGATGACTATTGAGCTGTTTCTTGTTCTTTTGTATATCCACCAAGAGAACTGTCTATCTTCTCGATGATCAGACCGACCACCTTACTCTTTCTTTCTTTGCATGTACATTCATCCTTCTATCCATTGCTATTGCTATTGCTATTGCTATTCCTGTTCATGTTCATGTTCATGTTCCTTTTCCTGTTCATGTTCCTTTTCCTGTTCATGTTCCTATACCCATTCCTATACTATTCACCTTTTCCTCTTACATACCACCCCCTCATGGACCACTGCCTATAGCCCACTCTGTTGATACTAGTATGCTTCATGACAACAGCGTTTTTATTTTATTTTATTTCTACTCTACTCTATCTGTATTTCATCTGTATTTGTTTTCTCGTTGTTTTTCATATTAAAGCGAGCCAAATGACTCCACTTGCCCCTGCTTACACTGAGTGATCTTTCTAGTCTAATTCAGTCAGGTCTAGTGGATTTTGACCCTACCATCTATCTCTATCTCTATCTCTTCTTGGACAAGCACAGACTCTGTTGATACAATAGCATTACAGTGGACTTCTTTTCTTGCAATAGCACTGATGAATAGAATGGTAGAGCAACAGAACAATAAGGTGGTGCATGGAGTATAGCTTAAAATGATAGGCAATATAGCCTTGTTTAAAATAACCTACTCTATTCCATTTTGAGTCATGGACCGGTCTACGGAGAGTCATGTAAGCTTCTCATTTATGCATTGAGTTGTACGCCTTTATGCTTATCTATCGACACACAGGTCTATTCATTTAGTTCTATGTCCATCTACCTGCATAGTGGATATGCTTGTTGATTAACACACTCACATACTTATAAGAACACGCCACCCATTCTTTGTTCTCGTGAGGACTCCTCTGTAAGAACGGACTCTATCGATCTACAGCATGCCATTGCATAAATGGAGAGACTTTTTTCTTTTTCTTTTTCTTTCCATCTCTCTATCTCTCTTTTCATTAAGCATCCCTAACTTCTTTATAGCTTTCCAACTCCTCATCACTTTTTATTCTTTGTTTTGCTCCCATGGTTCTCAATGGCCCCAAGATGGAGAGCAAAGGAAGGTTAGAAATATGCCCGGAGGAGTCTGTGGGCCTATGCATGGATGAGTGGATGTGGTGACACTATTTAAACTACAGCCACTGTCCACTCCTTGCCAAGACTACTTTTCACTGCTATTAGGGCTATTTTACACTACCAAGAGAATGGGAAAGAAAACAACACTCTTAATGGAGAGACTATTTTTCATACATATAGTGTAGATAAATAAACACATAGATAGATGGTATACACACTCTTCTTTCACTGTAAAGACATATGAAGAAAAAGAAAAAGAACTTTACTTTTGTCTGCCATGACCTGCCCACTCCTTTTGATCTACTCTAGTCAGAAATAGAAAAATCCACCTCCGAGCACCGTGACTTAGTTTTTTCTACGCCACAGTCTCCCGCCTCTTTGCAAAGATTCCACCTTGTTTCTTCAACGCCACCGATCTCGAGCATGGTAGGACCATCGATCCCTCATTCTTTAGTCATAAGTCCATGATAAGGGAATCCTGATTGTAACTTTTTATTTTTTATTATTATATCATCTTCTTTCTCTCTGCCTTCTTTTATTACTGCCTTTTTTTATTACTGCACTCTTCTTTCATGTGGACAAGCATAGAAAGTAAAAGCCTTGTCCCGGTCAACATCAGACTATGTCCGTGAACGAGCCCAGGACACCCACAAAGTCCAGCGCAACCTTGACCCTATCCTCCACCCATTTGAAAAGGGAAGAGAGTATGTGCGTGCTCTCAACACTGTCAAAATAGAACGTCTGTTTGCCAAGCCCTTTGTAGGTGCCTTGAGTGGTCATATTGATGGTGTGTACAGTATGGCCAAGCACCCTCATATTCTCAAGTCAGTGATTTCAGGCAGTGGTGATGGTGGTAAGTGAGGAGTCTACTAGTCCACAAAGAAGAAAAAAAGAAAAAGAAAAAGAAAAAGAAACAGAGCATTCTAAACACTCTGTTCTGACCTGCAGAAATCAGACTATGGGATTTAGCAGAACAACAAACAACATGGAAGACACGAGGACACAACGGGATCGTGAATGGTGTGTGTGCTAGCTCAAATACCAGCCAATTCCTGTCTTGCTCCACAGACAAGACAGTAAAGATTTGGAATCAGTCCCAAGGCACAGAGCCTGTCGAGACGTACATGGGGAAATATGCCTTTACGGGGCTCACACACCATCGCAGCGACCCTCTGTTTGCTACCTCGGGACAGGCAGTGCAAGTGTGGGATGAGTCTCGATCAGAGCCCATCCATTCATTTGAATGGGGAGCTGATTCTTACCAGACAGTCAAGTTCAACCAGGTCGAGAGTAATATTCTCGTCAGTTGTGGACAGGACCGTACGATTGTTCTTTATGATTTGAGAACAAGCAAGCCTCTTTCCAAGTTGGTGATGGCAGTAAGGACAGTGTAAACAAGACATGAAAGAGCTCACGTGAGCCCCATAGATGAAGACAAATGCGATTGCATGGAATCCAATGGAGGCCTTTATCTTTACTGCTGTAAGCTATAGATAACACATATATTCATAGTGGATGCAATACGTTGAGATACTTATTCTCTGGTTCTAGGGAAATGAAGATCATAATGCATACACATTTGATATGCGAAAGATGAATGCTGCTCACAATATCCTCAAAGACCACGTCTCTGCTGTGTAAGTTCACGGCTCTCCTGCACATCTCTCTCATTTTTCTTCTGTTAGTATGGATGTAGATTATTCACCTACAGGTCAGGAGCTTGTCACTGGATCCTATGACCGCACGCTTCGTATCTACAATGCCCGTAGTGGCCACAGTCGAGATGTTTATCACACTAAGCGAATGCAGAGGTAAAATCAGTAAAACAGCTTCAGTAGAACCCACTGAACCCACTGGCGGTCTATTCCTATGATTGACACTGTGATCATTAGAATCTTCTGTGTACAATTCACCATGGACAATAAGTTTGTTTTGTCTGGTTCTGACGATGGCAATATTCGACTATGGAAGGCCAAGGCATCTGAGAAACTCGGTGTGAAGGACTGGCGTGAAAAGAACCATCTGGAATACTCTGCTAAACTCAAGGAGCGCTTTGGCCATATGAGTGAGGTGAAGCGCATTGATCGCCACCGACACACACCTCATGGCATCAAGCGGGCTGATTCCATCAAGAAGGAGATGTTGTCTGCACAAAAGAGAAAGGAAAACAACAGACAGAAGAACAGGAAAAAGGGAACTGCCGAGAAGAAAGTATCCGAGAGAGAAAAGGCGATTATTGGAATTGCCAAATAAAACATGTATATCTTTCATTATTAATATTATTGCTTCTTCTTTACTGTCTATAAGGTATCAGTAAGATAGTATATATCAGATGAGGTGGGGGGATATCAACAGAAGAGTCATAAAGAGAATCATAAAGAGAGGAGTCTATAAGAGAGAAAGAGGCAGTACAGTCACTGGTAGAGAGAAAGAGAGAGAGATACGTTCTTCCTTCTATTTCTCTTGGTGTGTGGGGATTCCACCCCTACTCTTACTCATGTGCTAATACAATGGGAAGCATAACATTCATAATAAAACAGACTACATGATGAGGGGTTCATCACTGTTCGACAGGCGGTTCAGATGAAGATAGGCGTCTGTACCATAACTAATAGAATAAACAAGAATAAACAAGAATAAACAAGAATAAACAACAACAACAACAACAACAACAACAAAAGAGTGTAAAGTCGCGCTTACCCTTCCATAGAAATCAATTTCAAATCACCACCAAAGTACCGAGCATACTATGAAGAGATAGCCACAATGAATTCACCCTTTCTACCTTGCAACACATGCACAGGCCTGCTCCTTACCAGTCGAGAAATAGGCAGACCATAGCCAAACCCAGCCATGGGTGCCTTGAAATCACTCTTGTTGAATTCTGGTTCCAACTGTTGGCGTTGTGCTGTCGTGTACTGTACAGCAGAGAATGAGTTCTCCCTTTCTCTGGTGTGCTAGGATGACCACTTACCATGTAGGCCCACACATGAAGCAGTGCGGAACGAGGAATCCCACCTCCTTCATCTGAAATCTTAATGGTGATATCCTACATACTTAAGGATGAGTCCTGTGCATTCTTATTGAATCTTCCTGTATTACCTCTTTGCCATGAGCAATCACTAGCTTAATAGGTGGATACTCATCCTCATAGTCAATGCCAAATCGCTCCACCACAGCACGCAGAGAGTTCTTGAGAATCTCAAAGATCATATGGTTCAAATGGGACGGCACATACATAAACTCAATATCACCAGGAGAGAACATCTGCACTTCAGGTGCTTTGAATAACCCATAGTGCTCCTCACAGATGAAGCGGGCATTGTCAATGGCATCTTGGGCAATATCACGGATGCTTGTCTTTGTGCAAATGACGCCTACATAGTCCTGTAGACACGGACCACGGTAGAGGGTGGAATGTTGGCCTGTAGAACATCCATCAGTACAAGATCCTCCCATCTCATCATCAAAAGAAGGAGGATGGGCTTACCAATGAGGATTCGAATACCAATACGTGACATGTAGAAGCGGTCCAAGAATCTTTCTACTTCTGGATCAATAATGCCATGTTTCTTATGTTCCTTGTACTCCAATATGCCTTGGGCTATTGTTATTATAGAAGGGTGGAGAGATGTTTAGGAGATTGTATTTTCTCTTGGTCACTTGGCCATCTCCTTGTGCATTTCGACTTACCAATCGTTGTGACTACAGGATCGTGTCTCCGCTTCACTCCCTCAATGATCTTCACGAATTTATCGGTGTATTCCAACACTTCTGGTGTACAAGGAACATCATCTACGTAATTGAAGTAACTAGGAAATCTCAGCCAGTTGAGTTTTCTCCTTCAAAGAGCATTAGGCATCATTACCGATGACCAATAGGCACTGATGCAGAACGAAGGTCGGGGTGTCGAGTGAGATGAAGAGTGGCAGGATTGGGCACACAGGGAGGGAGTGTTCGCATATCATTGGGTCGACTGCTTGATTTTTTAAGGCTTTCTTTCATAGAGTTGGAGAGTTGGGGTGGACGCAGCTCAATCAATTCCTTCATGGTATCCATGGTGAATCCATGCTCAACAGGCTGTTGCCTAGGTAACTCACCTGGAAGGACTGTGCGTACCAGTCTTTCACCTTGATAATAGAAGGCATCTCACTCAGGTGATGAGGGCACTCCTCGAGATCCTTCACACGATGAGCTAGCCGAATAGGCAGCTCCTCTAACTATTATCAAACCACTGCTTCTTTCTTTCTTTCTCTCTCTCTCTCTATAAAGGAGTAGGACTTACCATGTAAGAACTGACTTGCTTTGAATAGACTTGCTCTCGATGGTTTCTGGCCTAACAGTGAGTCAGGAGGTTTGTTTCCTAGTGTCCTTACCAAACAGCACCATTTGTCTGAGAGAAACGCCTGTCTGTGGGAATCTGGCAAAATGTTGCACCTTTTCATACAGCTGAGGGGTTATTTTGAACATGGGGAAAGTGAAAGAAAGTTAAAAAGAAGAAAAAAAAAAAAGAGCAGGCGGTTGATTCTTTTGCATTTCTTTTTCCCCACATTTTTATTAGAAATGCGTTTTATCAGGTGCCTTATTTGTCACATGTCAGTTTGGAGAAGTCCAACAAAGTACAGGAAGAATGTGACGTCTCTCTCTCTCTCTTAAACACCCATGATAGATGTCTATGAGTTTACAAGTCAATGGAAATACAAATGAGTACAGTAAAACACATTCATATACAAAAGGGGGGTTTTTGGCCAAGGACATACACAAACGACCATTCAAGTTCATTTTGTGCACGTATGTCATTACTAAATGTCTCTACAAGATGAGAATACGACGTGTGCTCGTCCTTCATTAGGCCTGAAAAGAAGGTTTCTCCACTTGACAGCATACTTCGAAGCACCCAAAGAAACTCATTGCTTAGATGGCCTGGTTGGTCTAATCAGTGGAGAATCAATCCAACTGGCCTTGGTCTTCTTTCTTTCCTAAATAGATTACTTACTAAGATCCACTGATTTCTGTTCGTGGTAGACTATTGTAAATCCAGTGGTCTCCAAATGATCCTGGAGTTTGTCAGCAATATAAGGGTCCTGATGCCTACTTGTAATCATTTCTCGGACTGCCCATATAAGTCAAGCAGTGTTATTGTATTTGCATTTATGATGTTGGTATTGATATAGAAAGAAAGAAAAACAAGGGTCAACTTACAGGAAGAAATGACATTCTGCACCAATGGACTGTCGTGTGTCTATAGAAAAAAGACAATAAGTCAGTCGAGTATTTCTTCTTCTACCACCACCACCACTAGATTCTTCTTCTTACCAGCATGCATGGCTCCATGCATTGAAGATAGCCACCAGGTTTAAGCACTCTGTATATTTCTTTCATCACTGGCACCCATTGATCTGTGTTCAGGGCAATAATAAACATGCGCAGTTGCACAAACTCAAAAGAATGGTCGGGAAATGGGAGTCGGTGAGTAACATTGCCTCGATGGAAAGTGGCATTGACAGGCCGAATAGCATTGGGAAAGATATCACACAAATCAATCCCAATGCATTCACAGGAAGAATACTCTGTTGCTATTTCCTAACACAATAATGAGTCTCCAAAAAAAAGAAAAAAAAGAAAAAAAAAAGAAAACTCGCTCCTCTTTCTTTAGTAGTAGTATGGGTTACCATCAACCATGTGCCAGGACCACAGCCAAGGTCAAGAATGGAAATGCCCTGTTGGAGATCTACTTGCAATTCCTCTTGGTGAGGAATACTGCTGCCAAACATTGTCTTGAGGGCAAAATGGAGCTACCTTTTCCTTAGACGTGGATAGCTTGAGTGCACTTACACCCACGAGGCGGTCAATCTCTTTTTCATCAATAGGATACCAGCAGTTGGAGTCTCTGATGTCGTATTTATTGGATTTTTGAATAAAAGAGCGGCGGACTATTTCTGAAGGAGGAGAACTGCTATTATTATTGCTGGTACTGTTAGTGTTGATACTGGTGGTGGTGCTGGTGCTGATAGGACGGGTAGTGCTATAACTAGGAGAGTGCTGCTGCTTTTGTTTCTGGTGGTGCTGGTAATGATTTTTATGACTATGAGGAGTGTGGCTAGGGTAGTGATGATGGCTGCTGTGGCTATCATTTGTACTGTGGATACGGCAGCAGTTGGTATTGAGCTTTGATATTTTGGCCCCCATAGCACACGAGAGAAGACGACTTGGAAATGAAAGAGAAGACTCCTCCTCAGCTGAAGAAGATAAAAGAGAGAGGAAAGAAGAATAAAAAAATAAAAAATAAAAAATAAAATAAAAAATAAGAGAAGAAAGGAAGCATTGGATTTCTTGGTCGTATTTACATTGGCACAAAAATGGTCGATGAGAATAAATGTGACATGAGATGATAGGGGGAGAAAGTCGTCCTACACTCCTACAGTAATGAGAACCTTATAGGACACACCTTATAGGGCAAGGTGTGTACGAGTTCATTATAAAATTATATTTCCTCATCTACCATCACTCTATAAAAGTAAGAATCAGTGGGGTTTCTTATCGCTACTATTTGTCAGGTTTCAATAATAAAAATAGGGTAAAAACCAATGACAAAATGGTACAAATAGAGATGGAGACAAATGGACAGTGGACTACAAACGAGGGAAAGTTAATGAAGACACCAAAGAACAATCCGTGCTTAGAAGCCTAAATAATCACTGTCCAAGAAGAATAAAAATAGTTATCATAAATCAAGACAGAAAGAATCTTCATTACCAATGTTTTAGAGTTACTCCAAATAACCACTGTCAGTTATAGGCCCTCGGTTGATAAAATAGGAAGGCTACACAAATAGTCCACTGTCTTACTCTCCCTCCAAAGACATACATTTGTTACTCACATGATGGAATATGGAGCAGAATAACTCCATTTCTGGTATTTATTTTTTATAGAGAAAGAAAAAAAACCTATTGCCATGGTAACACACATGAGATGAGTGGGGTTCTGGAAGAATAAGAGTCAAAGCCTTCTGATCTTTTGTATATCTTTGTATATCTTTGTATATCTTTGTATATCTTTGTATGTATTTATGTATGTATTTATATTTATATGTATTTATGTATGTATTTATATTTATATGTATTTATGTATGTATTTATATTTATATGTATGTATTTATGTATCTATGTATCTATACATCACTGGGAAATAAATAAATAAAAGATACTAGTGTAATCTCATCAACTAAAAAGAAACTAGGGTTCTATTCTCATCACCTGTTCTTTTTTGATCTAGTAGAAGTCAAGGCATACATTTATCCCCCTTGGGATTTCTTAGTAAAAAAATACCGCCAACTAAGCCACTACTCCACTGACTCTTGGCATTGGGTCAAGTTACTAATGGCCTCTTAAAGATACAAAGATATAGCTCAACTGAGTATTATAGAAATACTCCATTTATTAGTACTCTATTAGTATTTATTATCTTTTTCGTTAAGGTTATCATATAACCTAATCAACTGATGTAACCAATGTTGATTACTGTTGTTGATCATCCTACTCTGTGTCTGTTGTTTAAGCTTTTATGCCCAATAGTAACAACCTAATTCCCCTGCATAAATCAAGGAAACACAAACACATAAACACACACACACACACATCATCATCATCAATGAATAATGACTTGATATATCATCAAGAAAGAAAAGAAAAGAATCAATCTAGATATAGTTTGATGACTCTTACTAAGGAAATACACAAGAAT